>SCDZ01000410.1:0-119628 GCA_004143845.1 Drosophila lacertosa | reverse complement strand
TAATAATAATAATAATAATAATAATAATAATAATAATAATAATAATAATAATAATAATAATAATAATAATAATAATAATAATAATAATAATCACAATGTAAGTAAAAAAATTAAAGGGAAAAATATTATATATAAAAAGGTTTTTATTTGAAAAATTAATTAATATTTCAAGTATTAAAGCATTTTCTTATATTAGCCATAACTTTATATAACGTTCACTTAATTAAATCTAATTTATTTAAACAACATTATTCACTATATTCTACATTCCATTCGCATTCTTTTACTCACTTTAAATAAAGGCATTCCAATTATCATATTTAAATGTAAATTTGCCCGTCTAAGGAATTCACTTGAGTTCATTTCAAGTCTTTGAGCACATTCCCCAAGTTAAGACATCAATCATTGCCGTTTGCTTCACTCTAAAGTCAGCATGCTCCAATGGGAAATACCCTTTCCCCCGTGGATTATGTTGCATGCAACATGTTCGAAATTTGCACTTGCCGCATGTGTTGCGAGTGGAGCTGTTGGCGCTGCTCATGTGGAAATCGCAGTTTTCGGTCGCTGACTTTGTCTTTGGCTTCTTCTTCTTCTTCTTCTTCTTGTTGGGCCATCAATCAATTCCAGGCAGCATATTGGAAATTATGAAATTCTGCGAGGCGGATATCCTGCAGTGAAAATCGTCCAACCAGTTGCTGTCATGGAAAGGTAGTCAATGCCAATTATGTCATGCTGGCTAACACAAACACACAAACACACACACACACACACACACACAGACAAGTCACGCGGCGAGTTGTAATCAAAACTGGTTACCTTGACATTGTCCACAAATCGCAATTATGCCCCAACGAGCTGACTGACCGACTGACTGACTGACTGACTGACTGACTGACTGGTTGATTGACTGACTGAAGGCGTGCTTATGACTTCCAGTACGACTCGCAGCTACTTCAATTGGGTCAGGTGGCCGTCTAATGGTCGCATTAAATTAGATTAACACTTTGCTGATGCACTGGGACGCCACCTAGCGGCCGAAACAACTGGCAATTTGCCGTAATTAAATCGCAGTCTTAACTTGGCCTGCACTTAAATGGCACATTTAATGGTGTAATGTCATTTGTGCGCATTGCGCTTTTAATTTCTATTTATGTCTCTTTGGCAATTTCTCTTAATTGCAACAGCAAATTGCTTCAGCTCCATGCAACAGGCAAACTGTAACACACAACTGACTCACTTTAAGCCAAACACACACACGCACACACACATGCACACACACACGCACACTCAGTTTGTGACAACTGTTTGATAAACTGCATTCGAGTCGGCCCGCGGTTGACGCCTTTATCAATTTTGTTGGTTGCCCACCAAAAGTGTCAAATGTGCTCATGATTAATGCGTTCAGAGTGCTCGATTCTCTGTTCTCGATTCAGAAGTCTGAATAACTAAATAGTTGTGAATTGTGATTTGTTCACTAAACTAAAATTTTGAAGGGGCAGCCGGTTCAAGAAGTTAACAAACTCAATTTTCTACTTTATCAAAAATGCATTCGAATTATATGAAAGGGAACATGTGCGCGTTTATCTTAGTTTATTTTAAGTTCAAATAAACTAATTTATCATGCCATTAGATAGTGTACGCCAGCCTTGAAGTCACTCTCGGGCCAAAACAAACACACACACATGTGTGTAAATAAATAATTGGCCAAAGCCGCCACAAAGGGGCGACCCAAATGGAGCCTTGACTTCCAGCTACTTTAGAATGCATGCAGACCAAAAATTGATTACGGCCAACAGAATAGTGAAAACCTTTTATAAACAAAAAGGGGGCAGTCAAATTTGGGGGAGTGTAAAGTGTAAGTTATGTAATCTTATTTGATCTATAAAGGCTTTCAATAAGTCTTAGAGACAATTCAAATATGCTTTAAGACTTTATTCATTTTAAAGAATTTTTAAATAATATTTAAAAAATAATCTATAAAGAATATAACCTATTTAAAAAACTTTACCTTATTTTTTTTTATTAATTTAACGCAACATTTTAAATTTTGCTATTTTAAAAGAGAAGAATAAAAAAAAAATTTGATATTGAAAAATTAAATCAAAAACTAAAAACTAAACAAATAATTACTCAATAAGCATTTAGTTAAATTTGCTTTGCTTTAAGCCAAGTTTAGATATGTTAATCAAGTTAATTAATCGCTTCTGTTTCTGATAGTCAAAACTAGCCTTAACTAGCTAGTAAAGCTATGATTAAACTTAATTGTCGACACACAATTTATTTCAGCCAGTTTTGAGGTTTTCTTCAGACTTAAAAGATTGGCCTTGACTTAATTACAATTCTAACTTTGCTGTACACACTAAATAATTATAGACAACAAGTTTGAACAACCGGAAAAGAACTAAAAAAAGACTATAAAACCGGGCAAACTGTAAATACCTACAATTAATACGTTTAATTAACTTTTTTATTTCATGTGTTTTACAAGCATTTTTATGTGGTACTAAAAGTGAGTTAAATTGAAAAGTAAAAAAATGTGTTAGCAAAAAAATAAAATACAAATTATTTTAAAAGCTTTTAATTTTGTTGTCAAGTAAAATATTTTTAATTTGTGCCTAATGCACAATAAGCTATAAAATAAATTGTGTGTCTGTTACTCTAACAATCTATAAGGTATTATAAATCTCTTGGCACACACGAATAAATATTGCAAATTTTAATTCTCATGATTTTGAAGACCTCTAAGACAAAGTTATCGAGAAAAGAGACGGACAAGGTTAAATTAACACTCGTCTGTTTTATGCGATTGAAGTATATTCAAATTATAAGTGTTTATAAATACTATAAAAATATAAAATATAATGCCTTAATAGCTTCGACCTCTTGAATATATTTAAACATTATTATTATGCTCAAACTGATTACTGATGAAATAAAATAAATTGAAGTGTAGACTTTTCTCTCTCTCTTTCTTCGATTGAAGCTACTGCATAAATTAATTCTTAGCATATTCATTTTATTAATTTGGCTAATTGTTGAAAATACAATGGGCCTGTTTTAGACAGCTTCATTGGCAAACTGAAATGAAATTTCCCACTCAGAGCAATGAACACTTGACATTTTGGCATTAGCATTTACATAAATCATATTGGAGGCGGCGGGAGTTTAAAAAGCCAACGCTAAAAACCAAAGCCAAGACACGACAAAGCCAATATTATTGTTGTTGTTGTTGTTGTTGTTGATGATGATGATGACGATGACGGCATTTCCATCTGGCGACTTCAAAATGTTAAACACAATGCCGAATCTCGTATTACTTGGCAATTTGTTGCTTCGGCTGCTGCTCCCAACTGCCGAAAAGGTCAAAAAAAAACAAAAATGCGGAGAAGCAGAAATCGACAACAATAAACATTAAATAGGGGCCGAGACCCAAGAGGCCCAACCGGTTGCGCCTTGCGCGAGGACTCGGCTCTGACTTCCTGGCGGCTCGTTATTGACTTGGACTTGGCTACCGAAATCAGAGCGCCATACAATATGGCAAATTATGGCGCTGCCTGTTGACCTTTGCCCTGCCGCGAGCTGCACACACACACACACACACACACAAGTTATGCAATTACCCGCCACATTCACATTCTCAATTGCCGATGGGAGGGGAAGCTGCTGGAGGAGAAGCTGCTGACTCAGCCAATGGGCGAAGGCGTCGCACTCATAAGTGCGTGATAAGCATTTTGATTTATGCCATTAAGGAAGTAACACACACACACACACACACTCACACAGATAGTTGCACACACACACTTGGAAAGATAAATAGATACAAGTAATCCTTAATTGAACGTTGCAGGCAAACTAATTTTATGGCATATTAGCAGACCATTAATTATCGGAGCGTTATAAATTTTAATGCCGATTAATTGCTGCCAAAATACAGCAAACAAACTGCGAACATAACAAGCGCTTGTAGCATACACGAAAGTTGTTGGCCCAAAACCATTCGGCCAAAACAACTCGCCAATGCATTGCAATGCGTGCAAAACGGCCAAAATGTCTTCCTGTTGTGCGTGGGTCGACTTCATCGTCCATGTCGCCAGATGCTGCTATTTACTGTTACTGTTACTGTTGCTATTAATGCTGCTGCTGCTGCTGCTGCTGCTGCTGCTGTTGATGTTGCTGCTGATGCGGATGGCGACGTTGCGAACGGCAGCGTCATCAAATTGGCCGCACGCGTCATAAAACTGAGCAAAAAAAAAAAAAAACGAAACAAAATCAAAAGCGTATCAAAAATATTCGGCTTAAGTCGAACTTGGGATTGCCTACAGAGCTAAACTTAAAATGTGGAATGAAAATAATATTGGTAGAATAACACTGGATATTTATATATATATATAATATAATTTTATGAATAATAATAATTAACCTATTTAAGCTCAGACCTAATTGAATTCTTCTCTATTCAATATTCATAATTGCTTTCTTTGTTTTCATAGTGTCTGCAAACAATTATTATAATAATTGTAATATTTTCTTAATTTATTTATTTGACATATTTTTAGTTAATACTATTTTTTATAAAATTTTTTATAGACAAATATATTTTTTTATATATTGAATTATACTTTTATTATAGTATTATAATTTATATATGAAGCTTATCTCTGTTTTTTCCCATTTCCTTTTTTTTTGCTTTCAAAAATATATTTTTTTGTTCACCTTTTTCATTGTCTATATTTACATATATTTATACCTCTCTCTCTATCATTTTATATATACATATATATATATATATTTATTTTTATTTTTTTTTTTTTTGGTTTAGTCTAGTCCTAATAATGTATCTCCTTAGTTCCCTTTCCATTTATCTTATTTCAAATACTTGTTCACCAATTGTCACCAAATGCCTTTGATAACCAATAAGCCCCATTGTTCGTTTTGCAGCTAGCGCATTCTTTAAGTCCAAATTATAAACGCATAACTCTTTTTTTTTCGGCTACGCAGCCGAAAAGTTATTTATGTTATTTTGATTGCACTTAGTGAGTGTATTAATTTGATTATAATGGTTATATATGCGGCATAAATAAACATATTTTTTGTTTTTTTTTTTTGGCTTTTCGCTTTTGCATTTGAATCGAATATTTATGAGGAGCCATCGAGCCACGAAGAGAGTCGGGACAAACCTGCGACAGTTGTGGCCCATAAACGTCGCACAAAAGTGTCTCCACACATTTGGGCTAATTTAACAATTTATTGGCCGCCCATTAAAAACTCCCAGCCAACAAAAAACCCACACATCTCATCAGCTTTGATGTGCAGCGAAATGAGTCGATGAATATTTTGGAGCCCATCTCAACTCAAGTGTTTTTCTTTTCTTTTTTGGGGAAGGGGAGGGGGGTGGGGTTTGAAGTTAGACTTTATCGCGATGCTGCTCAGCCTTATATAACAACTGTTTGGCGTTTAGTTAATTAAGACTTTTAAATTTGTTTTATTTACCTGGCCGGTCACCCAAAAAGATTATTACCATCATTAAGTTGGCCGAAACGGATTTCGTTCGGGCTATCATTAAAAATAAGTGTGCCGAAAATTAGTGGATTTTATTTTTTAACTAAATTTATCATGATCATTATTTATTCAGATATCAACTTACAATAAATAAATTAGTTTTAAATCAATTTTCTTCATTCAACGAACTATTTCGTTATTCAGGGCGTCCTCTATTAGTGTTTAATAAATATTTAAGCAAAGATTTAAAGTTTTAAAAAATATGTTAAAGTGCTCTTATATTTATATTTAAATTTAAAAATAAATAGTTTTTTATTTAACAAATAAATTTTCATAATAGTCAAAATATTCTATATAAAAGTCTGCATATATAATATAAAATTTCCTATATAAGAATTGATTCTCTTAACAGTAAATATAAATATATTAGGAATAGATTTTATTCATATAGAAGACAACATAAAAATGTGTTTCTAGCCTATAAAAAAAAACATTACAAATGAGTTATGATAATCAATCCTTGATGACGTTGGCCGTTTGTCTAGAGGAAAAGCTGAATTTTGGAGTCCATTTAATACAATTTATTAGCACGGCTGATAAAAGATCTATCCAACCAACTAAACTAACTGATCTTAACTATCAGTCTGAATAACTAAACATTAGATTAAAGATATGAGCATAATCAGAAATCCTCTCTCAATCCTGCCTAATTAAGCATAACTGCAAAAAATGCGAAAATTGTGGAAAACTCGGCAATACTTTTCCAGAGGCAGCTGCTCACTTACCCCCTGCCGGGGTCACAGCCACGCCCCCTTGTAAAATGGCAAAATTATGATTGCGAAAATTATGACAGCTCGAATATTTCTACGACGAAATCTATTTATTAGCTGTTCCAGTTCTCAAATAAAAAAAAAACTCTATGATTTCTGCTCAAGGAGTGTCGAACGAGGGTAGGGGAGGGGGGAAGGGGAAGAGGAAATTATAGGAACTCGCATTGTGCCATGCAAATTTATGACAAAACATTTGAATGGAGCGTTTGGAAGCCGTGCGGAAAGGTAAACAAAGGCAGCAGGGGGAAAAGCGAGCGGGTTGGAACGTGCCTAATAATTTAATTATAATTTTGAAAGCGTGCAAAATGCCAAAATTGCATGCATATTGAAAAATTGCAAAAAGGAAAAAAAAAAGCAAGCGAAGGGTTTTCCATATTTTTCTTTTCCTCGTCGAGCTGCGGGCTGAGGGGTAGCTACCCTAAAGGGGTCCCAAAAGGGCGTCGTCCGTTAACCACGCTTGTGTGTAAATTAACGGCTCAGCGGCTGACAGTTCGTGGAAGGCCAGTTGGCCAAAAACTGTGTCCGTATCAACTGCCAATGCCCCGATCCATATCGCACCCACGCGATAATGTCAATCAAAAAACTGTTCAGCTCGGCCAAAAATTGTTCAATTAACATCCAGTCAGCAATTACACGGCGACCCAGCGAGATCCCAGCGGGACGATAGCGGGATAGGGATATCATTCAGACTGAGACGCGTCTAACCGGTTCGTCCATACCCTGCTCCGAGTGAGTGACGTGTGACCGGCGGTCAGCGGACGTCAACAGCCGCCGGGCGTGTCCTTAGTCCTGAGTCCTGACCAGCAGGGAAATTGAATTAAAACAAAAGGTTACATTCTGAAGTGGCCGCCAGTTGCGTGTGTGTGCGAGTGTGCGTGTGTGTGTGTAGTTTTTAATAGGATTTACTTGCTAAGCGTAATTAGTGAAGAACTAGTTTTGAGTACAGTCTGCAGTTATCGACTGTTATCGTTATCGAATGCACTCGCTTACACATTGAAGTTGTTTTTGCATAATTTGCATATTTAATTAGGGTTTATTCCACTTCTTGTTATCAGCTAGAAAAACAAATAAAAATTATGTGAAAAAATCTATAGAAAATTGTAGCCTTTTTTTAATTCTCTACTATTTTTTTGTTTTTTTTTTTTGTATGTCGCGCATTGATTAGCTTAGCAAAACGGTAAAACAACAACCCCTCAAACGGGACAGCGCAAAGGGTTGCAAAGGGAAAGGGTTGGCAGCTGGGTGAAGAAGTTGGCAACTCATCCATCATTTGCATAGAACCCAAGCTGAAGCCAGCCTGACAATTGCATAGCACTCGTCGTAGTTCTGGTAACACCAACATTTACACACACACACACTCGCATAAATCAACTGTTACAGTTACATTTATGGAGTGTGCATTATGGGATTGAAGCTGGATTTGTGTTTTCGTTCTGTCAACTTGGACGTGAACATTTTCGCATCTGTCACAAACATTCGAGAAGGCCCCGACTTTAAACTCAATTAAGACCTAATGGATTGTTAAACAAGCGGCATCCATTCCATCCTTGGGGGGGGCAGCTTTATGTGGCAGGGCAATGTTTGTGGCTGGGCTGACTAATTTGGTAGTCAAAGTAGAGTTGAATATTTCAAAGGGATTTAAAAATACTGACAAACTAAAGTATGAAACTTGCTTGGCTTGAAACTTTGTTTTAAAGATATGTACGAAAAGAATTATTTAAATAAAAATAAAACTTTGATTTAAAAATTAAGCATAATAAAAATAAAGAAACTTTTTTTTACCATAAATCCATTTAAAATTAGTTTTTTTTGGAGCTAATACCTTTAGAAAGTCTAGGAAACTCAAGTATGAAACTTGCTTTCCCTTAAACTCTGTTTTAAAAATAGAAAGAATTGTTTGCATAAAAATAAAACTTTCATCTGAAAATGAAGCATAATTAAAATAAAGAAACGAGGTTTACCAAAAATCCATTAAAAATATATTTTTTTCCTAATCTGAAATGTACCAAAATGTTATTGAAGCTAACACCCACAGAAAGTCTGGGAAATTAAAATATAAAACCAGCTTGGCTTTAAACTCTATTTTAAATATATGTGAGAAAAGAATTGTTTGCATAAAAAATAAAACTTTGAACTAAAATCTAAACACATTAAATTAGAAATAAAAAGAAATTTGCTCTACCAAAAATCCATTTTTAATATCTTTTTTTTCTTAAATTCAAATGTACCAATATGTTATATGAAAATGTACCAAATGTACCAAAATGTTATTTGAGTTTACAACTTTAAAAAATTTGTTTGTCATCCCTCGATGCCAATATATGCAAAACAAGGCACTTAGATAAACAAACACGAGCATTCAGCTTAGCCATGGCTTAAAGCCCAACGCCCACAAATTGCACCTGTACCGGACACAATCAATATGTGTGCAACTGCAGCAACTGGCAAATGGCAATGGACAAAAGCCGCAGTCATTAAGATATCGAAGGATGCAGGAAACAGGTCCTAAGCCCATCGAATGAAGATTTGCATATGTTTAAATGGTTATCAAATTGCCAATTAAGATGGGCAAGCAAAAAATTTAAAGGGAGAATACACACAATTCTAGATTATAGTTTAAGTTATATCTTTAACTAAAAACAAAAAATAAATGATTGTGTAAAGAAAAATATTAGTAATTTAGGATTTATTTAGGATTTTAAAAATGTTTATTATTGTTATAAAGAATCTCATTTTCGATAGCTTTAAATTAACTAGTAAACAGACTTTTATTTTAAGCAGCAATTTTACAGTCAACTTTCCACATTTTTACTGCAGTTTTATTTAGATTTTTTATTATGCTCAACAAGTGAAGTTTGTGAGGGAAAGATTTATAGGTTTTGCCAGAAGGAAATCAATTTAATTTTCAATCAGTCGACATTGTTGTTGTCCTCGTTGTTGCACTTATTGTTGCTGCGGTTTCCTTAGCTGCTAAGTAGCTCTACACGCATTAAGCTTCAAATCGAAAAGCGCGACGAAGAACACGCAATTCCTTGCACAAGGACCCACCTCCCACCTCCCAAATCCACCCAACAGTAAAGGAAAACAACAAGAGCTGAGCCAACCAGAAGGCAACACGCAAGAAATGCGCTCGAGGCGGGCAAACAACGCCGGAGCCGCAGTTAAAACCAGGAGGAGCCTGGGGCCAGGACCCCGAACCCGGACCTCGACCCGAACCAGGACAGGGCAAATAGAGAAATGTAGGTAAATATGTCGACGGTTCGCCTCGACACTTGGCTCGGGATTACCAACTGCAACTCGGGGACAGCGTCTGGTTTTGGGTTGGGTTTGTGGCATGTGGCACGTGGCACGTTTGAATTTCTGCGGCGTTTTCGATTTTTCCACGCGCGCATTTTTCACAATTTCCCATTTTTCTTTTGTATTTATTGTTGCAGAAATTGCAACTTTGTTTATTTAAGGACTCACCTCGAATCGATGTTGTTGTTCTTGTTGTTGTTCTGAGTCCAGTGCTCATTTGTACTTGTATTTATTTTCGATTACATTTCAATTGTTGTTGTTGTTGTTTTGGTTGTTTACGTTTCGCATTGTTCTCTGGCATTTTGTTGTTAGTGGCCCGGAGAATTAGCCAAAACAGTTTTTCATGTTCAACAACAGCAGAATGTTGAAGAAGACTCAAATGCGAAATGCGCCGCAAGGATTGCTAGGATAAGAGCCCAGGGGACCGTACAATAATAATTGTATATTTTTGTTGTTTTGTTTTTTGTTTTTTTTTTATGTTTGTTGTTCAGCATTCTTGCTGTTTAGTGTAATTGCACTTGGCAGCTGAAAGGACAGCCGTGAACTCTGGCCACCGGCAAGTGAAAATTAAAATGTGTCGGCATTTTGAGCAGCACGAGGCAAACAAGGAGCGGCAGCCATACGCACAGTGGTTCTCATGCGCCAAACAGCGAGCAAAATAAATGGATTTAACGCTTTGGTTGGCAGCCGAAAGTTCGGTATATTTAGCTAAGTTCACTTATAAAATATGTTAAGTAAAGGGATCTGCCTTATAAATCTACAAGCTCTTTTATTTCAAAACCTTCACCAATTTGGGAAAACTTAACCGATTTTCATGTTTGATACCAATTTGATCATTGCTCGTCGTCTTTCTTAATTCCTCATTTAACTTTTCCTTTTTTGTTTGGATTTATTTTTTTCCACTTTTTCCAAAAAAAAACAATGTACTCCCCCCTTGTGAATTTTCGAAAAAAAAAATTTTAAAAATTTAGAATCTTCCGATTTTATTTTTAATCAATGGCGCGTACTAATATTAGTATAAAAATCAACTTTAAAAGTAATTCTGAGAGGGTCTATTTTTTGGTCAAAAATCATGCAAAAAATGGGGAAAAATTTGACATGTAAAGCTTGTAAGTCCATATAAAGTGTATATAAAACAAAAGTTCTTCCTATGATTATAATTTTTCTTATTGTTCTTCTATTAAACATTCTGATAAATATTATACTATTTCAATAGCTCTATAGACAAAATAATCATCAAAGTAATATTTTGGAATTTCATCTAAAGGTATTCATATTAAGCAAAGTCTAAGTTTAGCTATACTTTAGTATATGCTTTATATATGACGATGAGTGATATGAGATTTAAAGCTAATCTGGTTATTTAAACGAATTTTTGTGTAGAAGCATATTTTATTTATAGATATAAGAAATACTCATTTCATATGTAGTCATTCACAATTGCTGAGATCAAGTTAAAAGCAGAAAGTCAGGACTATAGACTATATCAGCGGGGCTTTAGATACTGCTTATTAATATTTATATACTTTATTTACAAAAATTCTTAACTATTTATTTATTTCTTTAACAGCTTTTTTACACTGTCAACTAAACACTTAACTGATCCTTTTTGCACAGGAATTGTTTTAGTTTTGACCCACTGTGCGGACTGTTTAGCAAGTGACAGGCCAGCCAGACATGACACACACACACACACAGATAGAACACCCACCAAGCTGCAGCCGGTGTGTGTGTTTGGCGTACGTTGGGCGCCCGCTGGCCCGCCGGTCTATGCGGCACTTAAAGCGTCATCGCAGGCCACTGCAATCGCATTTAAGGACCAAGGACCAAGGACGAAAGCGACGGCGGCAAACTTCGCGGTGCAACGGAACTGTCGCATTTCCGCATTGCAAATGACTCCGTTCCTTGCCGGGCGCGAGCTTAGCATTTTTGTAATTAAGATAAAAGCGCAAAGCAAAAGGAAAGGGGCCGACATATCAAAAGCCTTTTTTCGAGTGCGACAAAGGAGTGAGGGGAGCCGCAGCTGCACCAGCACCTGAAACTGTGTCCAAACGTTGAACAATTAAATTTAAAAAAAATAAATATATATTTAAAAATTATGCAAAATTGTTGTGGCAAGAATTTTAACCATTTAAGACTGAACTTTGGCAGGTAGAATATAATAAAAGAGAATAAAAGAGTGTTATATGATTAATTTTACTAGAGCAAAAAATAAAAGCTACTCTACGCTTACTAAATAAACTTTTTTTCTATTTTTTTTGTAGTTGTCATTATTATTATTTATTATTATTAATTAATTATTACTTTGAAACTGCATCATCTAGTTGTAAATTATGGGAAAAAATAAAATAAATTTTTACATTATTTTATTATTTATATTATTATTATAAATAATAGTTATTATTTTTATTATTATTAATATTTTATTTTTATTATTTTTATCTTAATTAATAATTTGTTTTTATTAATTATTTATTTATATTTATTATTTATTATTATATATTGTTTTGCTAGAGAGCTCTGACTGGGAGATCTATTAAATGGTATCTTTTTAATATGAACTTTAATAATTGTTTTCTATTTTTTCTTAAGTTTTTTAAAGCTAAGAAACTTGTTAATAGCCAAAAAAAGTCTTTAGAATTAACTCCGCAGTCAGCTCGAAAACTCTGACCACAAATCTTAGCTTTAAAAGGATATGGATAGGGATGCACCAAACTATATATATATGTATGTATATGTTAATCAAGCTCTCTTAATGGGTATTAAAGCTTTGTTGAATTGTGAAATGTGGCATGCAAAATTGCACAGAGCAAACGTCAGCTTAGCAAAACAAAAAAAAAAATAAAGTGAGCAGCCAAAATGGACACGCCCCGCTGAGACTCGACCCAAAACCTCAGATGAGCAAAACAACAACAACAACAACAGCAACAACAACTGATAACAACAACAAAGAGCAGCCTGGACAGCTGCACAATACGCCCAACCCCCAAAACCCAAAGAGAGAGAGAGAAAAAAAAAAACATCGAGAGGCATTACAAGCTCATCAACGGTTAGGATCCTTTTTTTTTTGTCTAGCCGTTGTTTTGAATCCTGGCTGGACCAGCCCTTCCTTCCTTCCTTGCTTTGATTGTCATTCAAATGTGAACCCGTTTCGTATGATTGCTCTGATATTTTGTGACATTTTCACATTAAAAACGTTTTAAAAAACAACAAACATGCAGATTTAGGGGACTTTATTTCGACAGCATCCGCGCTAAAATCTCCGCTCAAATTGAAACATTTTGACCCGAGCCCAAAAATCGCTGAAGTGGCCGAGCGCATTAGAGATTAAAAACCAACACATGGAAGTGATCATGATCGTCGATCAGTTGACGCCCCTTTTTTTTCGGTGTTTCTGCCACATTTTGACAGGCCAAAAGAAATACGCTAAAGATAAGATCGAATGATAAGCAGAAAGGCTTTTGGGAGAAGCTGAGCTGAAGGGACGCGAAGAGAAGAAGCTTTGTAAGTTTTGCAGCCGTCAATTAACGGCAATTTATAGCCACAAGGGCATGTTTCGTTTTTTAAAAATAAATAAAAAAAAAAAAACGAAACGAAACAATTAACAATTGTTAACAAAGCTCACGAGCTGCGCCTGCGCAACAACAAACAACAAACAACAAAATCAAACAACATCAGAGAGAAATACACAACAACAACAACAACAACACCAACAACAAACAGAAAAAGAGGAAATATTACCGATGGCGCGAAATGGAGTGCGCCTTAATTTGCATAAATTACAGCATCCAAGCTAAAAGGATAAAGGATGCAGGCACCAGGCACCAGGAGTAAAGGGTTGCCAGCACTCGCCAGTCAGGCAGCTCGACGGGCCCACTGTACTCAAGTGTCTGCCGCCTGCACTTGAAACCGGCAGAGAATTAAATGATCTGCAAAAACACCGAAGCTCAAATACGCTTTCTTTAAAATATAAATTAAATTGAAGTAGAAATATTCTAAGAGATAGAAAGAAATCAAATGTGTGCTTATAAATATAAATAATATAATGATAAACATATACACAACAAGGCCTTTGTACAAAATTCTTAAAATATTTAAATTCGTACTTTCATAAGAATTAAGTTTTTGAATAAGAGAAAAGAAAATATATTTCATAATATATTCTAAATTAAGTTTAAAATATTTAAATTCACATTTTCCTACAAATAAAGTTATTGAAAGATAAACAGACATAATATATTAATTTTATACATATTCTTAATATTAAACAAAGTTATATCAAATATTTTATATATATATATTTATATAATATATTAAAGTTTGGACTTGATTAGTTCTATAAATTTTACTACATTTCTTAAATAATTATTAGAATTTAAAAATGTCAATAGAATTCAGTGACTTCAAACTTAAAATAATAAAATAAAATAAAATAAAATAAAATAAAATAAAATAAAATAAAATAAAATAAAATAAAATAAAATAAAATAAAATAAAATAAAACAAAATAAAATAAAATAAAAATAAAAATAAAATAAAATAAAAGCAAAAAAAACAATATAAATGTACACTTTATGTTTGAATAAGTTTGTTGTATAAAAATAATTTTTAAAAAATATATATACTTATTTATTGAATAGTTGATAGACTCCTTGAATACCCTTTAAGTCTGTTGCAATTGTACAGACACCCATTTGAAGTACTGCAACAACACACACATATGAACACTTGGAAGAGTTCCTCGTTTTTTGTTTCAAATAAAAACGGATTTTTCTCTTTTTTTTTATTGTACTGCTCAGTTGTTTGTCGAGTGGTTGATTGCGTTTATGGGCTGGACCCGCGACCAACCGCTCGACAGTCCGCCCGTCTGTCCACCCGTCCGTCCGTCCACCCGTCCGTCCGTTAGTCCGTTTGCCCGCCCGCTGCTGTCTGAAGTTGGCCGCGGGCGGATGCTGCAAACGATGACGATGATGATGTTGTTGATGAGGAGCAGGCGGCGCTTGAGGTGTGGCCGCTTAGCTGAGCCGTGAAAATGTAATGTACATGGCAATTCCATTTAATATCAGAGTGTAGGCATCGAGAAGAGTTACGCAAATAGCCAAAGGGCAGCTTTTGAGGCGGGCAGCAGGGCCGACCTGGGCCAGATCAGGCCAGGCGTCGGGTTAGCAATCATTTTGAAAACCCGCATAATTGTCAGGATTTGCACGCCAGCCAAAAGTGGGCTGAGCCAAAGGGTTGACAGCCCTCAACTGCAATTTGAAATTATGGTAAAGCGCGAAAATCGCCTCAAACTATTCGGGAGAGTAGCCAAAAAATAAAACTGTTTTTTAAAATTTCTTAGTAGAAACATTTGTCAAATACATAATTTTTTATTAGATTCTATAATATTAAAAATGTGAGTTCCCTTTAGACATTTCAGGATTGCTTTAAGTCTGAAATAATATGAATATAAAATTCAATTTATGTTTTAAATTTCTAGTGAAGTCAAAGAATGCTAAGATTAATTTATTTAAAGTGCTTAAAAATAATTGTAAATTTTTTATACAACTAAAATTGTAATTAAAAAAAATAACAATATTGCTAAACCAACATTTATAAACGGAAAATAAATTCTGAACTCAATTTCCGCAGCGGATTTTTGACATTCAATTTAAATTAGATAAAAATCTAAAAATCTAAAAAAAAATTAATGAAAATTATTGAGGAATTTACAGGGATAAATTGATTGATTGCCTCTCAATAAAACTGAACAAAGCGCTGAATTGGAAATGAATTGTCTTTTTACACTGGCAACTTTTCACCGATGGCAGCTAGAACTAAAACGCATGAAAAACCGTTAACTCTTCAAGCGCGCTCAATTTCCGTTGCGGTGTTTTTTCCTCTCATTTTTGCAACGACCACAAATGACAATTATCGGGAATTTAATTACGCAATGAAGCTGGGTGAATTGGGAGATTGTTTGAAACACCGCGGGTGACAAACGCAGACCGTCGCATATTGGTTGACAAAACCGCAAACCAAAAAAAAAAAAAATATATATATATAAATCCAAACAGCGAACAACGAAAACGAACAAAATAAACCTGAAGAAATTGAAAGCGAGACAATCAACGCGCACCGCAGGATACTTGTGCCACATATAAAAAACACGCACAGGATTAAAAAACATACTGAAAAAAAAATGATGACAATCCGAGGACAGATAAGGCCTATCATAAAAAAAAAAAAAAAATTAAACAAAATTAAACTTAAATTAATCGTTTGCACGTGCATTGAAATTCAAATTGGAAATCGAATTGAAATTCAATCGAAGTACTTCCCAAATGGATCTGTCAACCTGGTCTATGAACGCCCCACTCAACTTGATGATTAACACTGAAACTGACGGTAAAAGTGACGAGTTGACGATAATGAAGTTCATTGAAGATAATGACGTTGTCGGCTGAGGACACTTGATATGTCTATCAGTTTTTTTTCAATGAGTTGCTTTGTGCCGCAATAAAAGAAAGTTTTCGTTTTTCTTTGTCAGCTTAAACAAAATTAAAATAAAATAAAAGCATTTATAAATAAAATTGTGCGTCAAAATGCAGCTAGTTAAAATTCGAGCTGTTTGTTTATGCTGAGAAAAAATATAGATACTCATTAAATTCTATATTGATAAATTTAGGCATTCATTAAAATTTAAATTACGCAAGTAATGATTTTAATAACATTGAGAAGCTTTTCGTTAAGTACTTTAAAAGCTTATTTTATTAATTGGAAAATGGGCTTATAAATTGTACAAGTTTATTTAATTCGGCCAAGCGAATGTGGGAAGACTTCTGTGCTATATTTATAATTTAATTAACTTGACTAAGATGTAATTAAAACGAATCAACATATTTAAGGCTGTCAAGTTGTTTAACTAATAATGTTGCTTAAATTGATTTAAATAAATCTAATGAATTAAATAAATAAATAAAAACTTAACACAAAATATTTTTAACATTTCAGTATGTGGGAGGTATAAAAAAAAACTGTACTTAAAACTAAAAAAAATATTTAGCGCTTAGTATGATTAATACCCGTCAAATATTATGTTTAAGGTCTCTTTAAGTTTTATTGAGTCATGGAAAAAGTAATTAAAATTCTTAAAGAAATGCGCAAAAAATTAAAATTTTTATTTCTTCAGCTTGTAAATAAAACTAAATAATTAAAACATGAGTTAAACTTGACATACAAAATCAATATTTTTGATTTATAGATTTTCAAAATCCACATCGCTCTAAACGCGCCTTCGACAAGCACAACAAACACATCCACTTGAGTTCAGTCGAGCAAATGTCATAAAATGTCGTACAACAAGTTAAGTAAAAAATGCACCACCGAACGCAACGGTGGACAGGCCCAGGGCGACCCACGAACCACCCGGCCACCGTTGGGGGTCAACAGCAAAGGTCACGCGGAAAAGAGGCCGTAAAAAAATATATATATACAATTTTTTGGTACGCACAAAAAAGTCACGCAAAATCGGCGAGATTTCTGGTTGGATGGCTGAATAATTAGTTTAATAAATGTTTGTGCATAGCCCAAAGAGACAGCTGGCCGTGTCGACTATTGCCGACTCGCTCGCACAGCTGGTCGGTCTCTGTCGCGCAGGCGCACAGCGTGTCATAAAAAACACTTGAGGCTAATTTCGCTGGCTCGTTTTGGCATTTCCAATGGCCAATGGCAGATTTTTTTTTGTTTTTAATTAAGCCAGCAAAATCTGCAGCAACAACAACAACAGCTGAAAATTGTCGCTGTAAAAAAAATGCTGTTCGTAAGCAATTTGTTGTGCTTTGAATGCACAAGTGAGTGTTTGAATATATGAGTGAGTGAATAATTGAAAGAGTGAACAAATGCATGACTGAGTGAATGACAATTCGCTGCTGCTGCTGCTGTTGTTATTGTTGCTGCGAGCAGTGCACACGCATATTGAATTTCGAGAGAACATGTTTTTTAATTTTCATGCGAGAATAATTTTGAATGGCGGAAAAACGCTTGCATACAAAAAAAATAAAAGACAAACAAACAAAAACAGCAAAAAAGCGACGTTGTTGTTGTTGTTGGCCAATGGCCACTGGACAGTTAACAAGCTATGGCATTGACCATGCAGACCCCCCCCCCCCCACGGCCCCAAATGGGACTTGGAAACAGGTGAGCAGCAGCAGCTGCATTTTTTAGCTGTGATTTTTGTTGGTTGCGTTTCGAAAGGTTATTTGAAATTGCTTAAATGATTGGCAAACAGCAGGAAAACCAAATTAATTTAAGCGGGGTAGTCATCATTAAAGAGCGACGACACAAAAAACGCACTGTGCAGAGATCAAGTGAACATTCAACTTGGTGAATAATTTACAGCTGGAATTTAAGAGTTAATTGCGGTATTTGTTATGGAAGAATGCCAGACCTTATATATACATACTATTAAAATCCATATTATATCAGAAAACAGCTTTAAAGTTGATAGCATAAAAGATTTAAGTTGAAGATACAAAAGTATCTACAAGATACATGTGCAATAACTATGTCTATCAGCAAGCAATGTAAGGTAATTTATAAAGGAACAACTGATGAAGCTCTGAATGGGCGTGTCCGACTATAGAATACCCTGTATACAGCTCAAAAACGCACTTGCTTCTGTTTGCCTTACAAAAGATACAAAAGTATCTGCAATGTATATGTACTATATTTCAGCTGTTTGGGTGCATGTAAAGTTATTAACATAAACTATTTGTAATTTAAAAAGGAACTATTGATGGAGCTCTGAAAGGGCGTGTCCGACTATAGAATACCCTGTGTACAGCTCAAAGAAGAACTTGCTTCTGTTTGCCTTACAAAAGATACAAAAGTATCTTAATGTATTTGTACTAGATTTCAGCTGTTTGGGTGCATGTAAAGTTATTAACATTAACTATTTGTTGTTTTAGAATTAAAACACATTTATTACACCCCAATCTAAGTATACTCTATATAGATTAGTTGCCTACGTAAAACTCTTGGCACTCGTTGAATTCAGGCCATAAATCTCTGGGCTATGATCTATTGGAAAAAACGCCCCTCATCCCCTTGTGTGTCAACCCTTATGGCAACACACACACACACACTCGCACACACACGTACAATTACTCAAGCACTTGAAAAGTACATGTCGCAATAAATCTTGAAAAAGACAACGAGAAATTTGTCACTTTCACCGCGACACAAACGAACAAAAAAAAGAAAAACAATTGACAAATGTGGCAAATTCTATACAAAAAAAAACACCAAAAAAAAACGACAAAAACAAAACAAAAATGATATTTGAGTTTTACGGTAAATTGGGCAGGCATAAAAGCAAAAGGAGTTAAGGCAGTTGTTTTTAATCCTTTGGGTAAAAACAACCCAGCGAAATTGCCACTCAATAGGTGAAAACTGTCGAAAAACAATCCCGTCGTCGAGTCCTGGGACGGACCTCGTCGCCTGCTGTGCGCACGCGCTGACTTATTGGCAGCTGCGCAGCCGCCGCTGACCAGCAGCAGCAGCAGCAGCAGCAGCAGCAGCAGGATCTGCAGCAGGACTCGTGGCTCGTGCCGTAAAGGGGTCGCCTGCGGTTGCCGGACAAATTGAAATAGCAAAATCATTTCTGCCGCCATGGAAAATTGCATTTAATTACGCGGCCAACAAATGCGATTAGACGGAACATTTTAAAGCCGCGCCGCCGGACAATTTATTCCGGCTGCAGTAGTTTTCTCTACCGGGGTTTTTCCCCGGCAACACAAAAATTCACGCCTCGCTACACAAAAGCGCTGTAAATTATATTGTTAAACTGACCAGCGGGGGCAGGTCTCCTGGCCAAGGGAGAGTTGCATAATTGCAGTGCTCTGAAACAATGGCGCACAATCAACACACAACAGGATGCGTGACGTGTCCCCCCTCGAACAGTCGTGTCATTTTATTAGTCCTGCGCTCATCGATTGTTTGTTTAGGATGCTGAGCCTAGTCAGCCGACATGGCCAGTTACATGACAGCACAGCATAATAATAAACATGCCAACTAAATTATGAAACAACCCCCAGCCCCTGCCTGGGAATGCAGTTGGTTCCACGCTCAAAGGCAAACAACACGATCGCAACTCAAATGAATGATAATAAAAATAATAATAATAATTGTTAGAATTATGGCAATAAAAATTACAAGTAATAAATAATAAAAGCAATAAATATTATCATGGCTTTCAACCCAAATAAATTGATCTGTGATAGTCTCGATTTAAAGTTAGTTGCTATCTATTGTTTATATTATTGAATTTATTCTAATAACATATCACTTTAAATAATAATTGATTTTGCATATCCAATCCAGCAAATCAAAACCGTTGAAACAAATATTTCGATTGAACAATTTCACAGTAAAACAATTTTTGCGGTGTGGCTTAAACAATTTTGTGGTTCATTGAGGCACCCAAACGACTTATACAATAATTTTGTTGTATTCGTTATTGCAAAAATTTAAATTATTTTGCACAAAATTGTTGTTTAAAAAACTAACTAATAATTTGTATTAACTTATTAGGTGACAACCAAAATTAAATAAATCTATTTTGACTAATTGAATTAGTTTTTTTTAAAAAACTTAAGTTACGCAATTAATTAATTTATTTTGATTTTTATTAATAATTAATAAGTAACGTATAAGGTAAATTGCCATAAACAGTGATATATTTTTTATTCACATTTTATTAAACATCAAAAAAAAACTGTGTAAAAAAATTGTTATTCCTTTTGTTTTTTATTTTCAATGCTGAAGATCAACTGATCAGTTTGCGGACCTGCTGATCTTCACTTTCAACAGCTGGCAATCAAATCCATGTTTTTTAATTTGTAAATTTAATTATGCCAATAAAAATACAATAAATATTAAATGGGCTAGGCATGTTTTATCGAAGTTATATTGTTATTGTGTTTAATTAATAGATAAACATGTTTGCAATAAACGAGTAATTGTTTATAATCATTATGATAATTTGAATTGGCCTTCAAATTAAGCTTAAATATAAATTAAACAGAAATCTTTAAACAATAGCGGTTTTAGGCAAAAATTAATATTGAGTCCATCAATTATAAGAAACCCATTATTGTGCATTCCTTTTTATTAATGGAGTTAAGAAATTGCTAAAAAAAAAACCCATAAAAAATCATATAAATTGAAATTCAAATATTTCCAATTGGATTCTCTGTACCACTGCCGGGATGCCACACTGTCGAAAATAGTTGTAGGGCTGCCACCCCAGTGAGGCTGCGGTGCTAGAGATGCAAGTGTTTCGGTGTATCGATATGTAGCGATATAATATAACCAGTTCATTTAACCCGAGCTAGTTGTCAAAAGTAACGGGTATGTGCGAAATTGTTCGTCTCTAAAACTTAACTAAATTTGTAGCAACAAACTTTGACAGAACTTTGGGAAAATGGCCAGCAAACAATTGTTATGCCGCCTTAGCACAGTGGGACGCTGTAGCCCAACACGAGTGGCCCCCATGGCCGCCGTGCGCCACGCCAGCACACGCGACGACATCGCGAAAGTCACGCACACTGGCCAGGTAAGTCTGTCGCAGCAGCGCTCAGCTGTGCGGATGCGCGATTACGCAAACATTGTTATTCCTTTCTGCAAATCCCACAAATTACGAATTTTAGGTGTTCGACAAGGACGACTACCGCAACGTGCGCTTCACAAATGCCAAGCGCTATGTTAACGAGAACTGGGGCATCCAGTTGATCGATGAGGTGCTGCCCAAAGAGTGCGAGGAGCGCGTTGTTTGCTGCGATGGCGGCGACGGACCGCTCGGACATCCCAAAGTCTACATCAATCTGGTAGGTGGAAGGATAACCATTCGATTACACACAAGCTTAACTATTTGATTTTAGGATAAACCCGGCAATCACATCTGCGGCTACTGTGGCCTGCGTTTTGTAAAGAAGGAAGGCCATCATTAGGATCAGTCCATGGCCATAGGAGGAGGCTGTTATTATCATTTTGCTAGTTGAATATATATACATAAATAAAAGAGATCGATAACTCCCAAGCTACTTGACGAAAGCGACTAAAACCTTGTGGACTTTTTGAAATACACTTCATTCAGAGAAAAGGCTGGAAAAACAATTCCTGACAATCTTCTCTGGGTGCCTAACAAAGTGGGAAACTTTTTGTCAACTTTCACAAGAACATATGAACAAAAATAGTCAGTGATACTGGCAGACTCTGGAGAATTCTATGCTAAACTCTATGCAATATTTACACAAAATGGTTACTCTCCAAATAAACCATAATATTTATTAGTATCTTCTGATTATAATTTCAAACTAAGGCGTTTAGATTTCTATGTACTTAAAATATTCTTCAATTGAAATTTGGAAGTCGCCGCTAAAAACAAGATAGTACAGCTGATTCTTAAATAGAGTTTAAAATAACGTTCTCAAATACTTCTCTAGTAAACAAATTTATACGAATCTATATCAATCAATTGGTTTTCCAAACATGCCACAAAATAAATAAATAACGCTTAGTTTGCTGCACCCGTTTATTGCACAACTCTTTATTCATTTGCATTTTCTTGAATGATATCTAATACATTGTATATGTATGCGCTTGCATTGTGGTCTATTTGTAATTAGTAACTTGAAAATTAACAACTTAAATAGTTGCAATGATTAGCAATAATCGTAAATAATATGCGAGTAAGTATAATATATAAATATTTGTGCATGGGTTTGCACAAAAATAATAGAAAATCACAATAAATGAATATATGTATATAAATATAAGAGAGCCGAACTGATGTTCAGTCTGAAGATCCGATCACCATAAAATATTTGGAGTGCATATATAAGTTAATCGAAACAGAATCAAATATATATATATGTCTACATATAAATATAAGTGTATATACATATATATATGTATATATGGATTGGATCATAATTATGTTGGTAGGCGGTATACAATTGCTTTTTTTTTTAATTTGAGTTTCGTTTCCGATACTTTTTACTAAGGGCACTTTAGATGCTGCTCGCTCCATTGAGACACAGATAGTACCACGAAGGGAATACAATCAAAAAAAAAAAAATATATATATATATAATGTATATATTTTGCCACCGAGCGCCGCAGCTAATGGGGCTGGGCACAAGCCACGCGGGTGGTTGTGGGCGAACTGGCAAAACTGAAAAGAATCACGTTCACACCAACTCCGAGCCTGCACTTGACCACAACGACAAGACGACACGGTACGAGTGACCTGGATGCCGAATCATCTGGTTACCGTTACCGTTGCCGTTTGCGCCCGCCTCTCTACGCTGAGGAGGTCCTGCAGAATGCTCTGGAGCTGAAAGTGGGTCACGCAACTGGTGCGCTGCTCACAATACACAACAACGACTGCATTTATTGTGTGTTTATGTGTGTCGCTGCTCAAATAATCAATGGTCAATAATCGTCGTCTTCTGTTGTCTCAATTGCGTTTCATCTAAAACACCAACAAACACTTAAGAGAATATAAACTAAAATGTAATAGGTTCTAATTTGGATGTTGTGTGGGACTATGTTGCCGACGAATCGCTTTAGCTTATCTTCATACTGTTGTTGCTGCTGCTGCTGCCGCTGGAGAAGCAGCATTGATCGCTTATCTTGATTGGGGCAATAGTTGTTCACCACTGGTCACCAGAGGTTCCTTGGCATGGCGTAGCCTTCTTTTGTCACAAATATGTTGCGATTCATGTTCGACTGACGCCCACCACCCGCTTCGATGCCCTTGGTGTCCTCCTGGCTAACCACTGTCTCCTTGCGCCCATCCACCATACGCGTTACACTTGTGGTCTTCTGACCGTTCGAGTCCTGCGTCACCTTGGTGGTCTCATAGCTGCCATCCGGCTTGCGCACTGTCTTCGTCATCACACTCTGACTGAACATCTTTGGGCCCTGATAGGTGCCCTCGAAGACGCCGCCAAATGGCGTCATTGGCGTCATTATGCTCGGCTTGCCGTTCGGCGGCGGCCGCGATGGCATCAATACGACCGGTTTCGGTTCGCCATCGGCATTGATGGTACCGTGTATGCGACCCATGATGATCTCTTCGTCGGAGAGCTTGATGCGCGGTACGCTGCGGCGCAAGCCACGCTGATTGGAGGGCAAAATGTTGTCGTGCCTCTCCTCCGGATTCAGACGCTGTATCAGCGAGTACAGCTGATCCGGGTAGATTCTGCGCATAACAAGCGACGATTACATATTTTATGGTCAATAGAGCGCATTTAATAAACCTACTCTCCATCCAAATCGGTGTCCAGTGAGTTGTCCTTCTTCTGAAACTCCTTAAGTATTTTGCTTTCGAAGCCCGGCTTCATGAAATCCTCCCTTAGGTTACGCTCCAACCCAGCATCTGTTAAAGAACATTCTGTGTTAGATTGGGCCAAACTTGTTAGACTCAGCCGACTTACCTTCATTGTCCTGCATCGATTCGAGCAAACGCTGCAACTGCTGTTCAAAATGCTTCTGCATCTCCAACGGACTTGTAAAGACTTGGAACGCAAACTTGCGATCGTCGTCGAACAGTTCGTCGTCGGTTTCCGCCTCCTCGAACCACTGCGGCTTGCGGAACTCATCCTTTTTGGAGGCTGATGCGGAAGCGCTGCGAAATACGAAGGTGGTTTAATGAAAGGGCTCAGCAAACACTGTTGCAACAATGCGGAAGGCAATAGCGCACACACACACACACACACAGACAGACATACACACACATGCACGCATACACATTCAGCCTGCAAACACACCCGCCGCACCCCTAATCCTTGCAGGAAGTCCACTTTAATACGCAGCCTCCGCAAATCGCATACACACACACACACGCATACATTTGCACTTTAGCAGGGCACACATTTGCGCCTGTGTATATCCTGGTAAAAATGTATCTATCATGGCAGGTGCCTGGTTTATCGATCCACTCATTGAAAAAAGCCGCTGTTCGGTTAAATCATTTGCATTTCATTAAAAACTTACTCTTGCTCCGACTGCTGCTGCTGCCGCTCGAATTCCGATTGGAACATTTTCTTGAGTACGTCCATGGCGAAGTTGTTTGTATTAAATGAACTTTTTTCGGCGACTGGAAAATCTTTATCCTTTACAACGTTGTGAATTTATATAGAGAAAGAAAAAACTAAAAGAACCAAAAGTGACGCAAACAACAATATGGTTAGCAAACGTGTGGAAAATCACAGTTTTATAGTTTTTCCGCTTTCGTTTCTATTTTATTATGTGTGCACAAAATTTTCAAGTATCCTAAACACCACCACGACGAACAGAAATTGCTCGATTAGCGAACAGCTGAGCTGAGCAGCGGCGAACGTTTCGTTTCTGACACAAGCATGCATGTACACAGCTCGCACACACATGCACGCACACTTACATTCACGCACACATGCACACGCCATGCTGGCGCAACAAAATGGAAACGAAACGCGCTCCGCACCGATGAATACGTACTGGAATTAAAACATGGCGCACTCTTTGAAAAATGTTTAGACAAATTTTGGGGTTGAACTTTTAATAGAATATAAATATATATATTTGTATTTGGTTATCATAATTTATTCAACTTTTTACTCTAAAACTAACTATTTTCTATTATATATCCGATCTGATGCAAGAGGCCCAGAAATACTGACGAGCAAAACCGCTGCGACATACAAATCCTAACAGATTGTTCATATAAAAACATTAACTTTTGCGTCTTGTCAGTTTCTAATTTGAAACCGTTTGCTCAACTACTATTTGTAGCTCTCTTGCATGAGAGAATTTTTTTTGTTACTATTTTTATCGGTCTTTAGTTGGTATTTGCATTTGACGGGTTCTGTTTTTGAACCGTAAACACAAACTGCGAGATCTTCAATTTTGTACGTAATACAAAGTTGCTGTGGCTTTTTCTAGCGTTTACAGTCATGGTGGAAACTTTGCAGCTTGATACTTGATACTTTTTTGGTACTTGTTGGGAACCCCTGCCTTATATAGATCTATTACCTAATATCTAAAGCATGTTTTCCTTGTCGCCAACGCTGCAGCGTTTACCCTTTTGGATTTTCATCATTTTGTTCTCGTCGGCGCATTTCGTGGTAATCGCATTGCGCACCTCCTTTTCGCTGGCGTTCGACTTGCGCGTCACTGCGAATATTATGTCCTGTATCTTGAGCGGATCAAGCATTTGCTTGAGTGGCTTGTGCTGGTCCTTGAAGGCCGGCGATGGCTTGCCCGTCATCGAGTGTGTGGCGAGCGTCTCACGATCGAAAATCGCCACCAACAACTTGCGTGTGGCCAGTGACGAGACGGACCAGTTAATGTTCTCAAAGACGCTAGCCGGCACGCAGGTGTTGTTGGGACCAATGGAGACCATCACGTTATCCGTCAACTGCTGCTCCGGCTTGACACTGCCTTTCCACTCCTCTCTTGGTTTGCTGATGCTTCTGCGCGTGGGCAGCTTATAATACCCATTGTGCAGCAGCTGCTGCTGCTGTTGTTGTTGCTGCTGCAGCGGTGGCGGTGCAGCCATGTTGTTCTGCTCCTGCAGCTCGAGCTTGCACCGTTTTGTCGCCTGCAGCGGCGTTGTGGATTCGCGCTTGATCTGCAACTGATGCTGCTGCTCATCGTTGCCCAGGCAAATTTCCAGTCGATCCGAGTCCGCCGAAGTGCTCAGGCTGTTCAGGCTCTCGGCCGCCAATCGTATCTCCACGGCATCCGCATCGTTGCAATCGCTGCCAGCAGTCGTAATGATTTTATAGTCAATCACCGCACAGCGCTGCGGCTGCGCTGAGCTAGGTGCACATATAACAGAGCTGGGCGGCGTCAGGATCTGTGGGTGGTGTGTGGGCTGTGTGGGCGGTGTCGGCGGCGAGGCAGACGTGGCAGTGGCCGTGGCCGTGACCAGCTGCATACGCGCGGATGTGGCGTGTATCTGCGATAGCAGATCTGTATGCTCCTGCAGCTTGGTCTCCAGATATCGCACTTTCTCGCGCAGCGCCCGATTCTCAGCCTCCACCTGGGGATCGTTGTCCAGTGTGCGCAACAGCTCGAAATCCTCGCCAGTCGTCTGTGTCCAGGCGGTCAGCAGCATCGGCTGCTCTCTGCCACTCCAATGCGATTCGTCGCGCACATTGTTAAAGTTAGAGCCATTGGCCGGGAGTATCTAAACACAATTCCGGTTGTTAGAAACGCAGCTGCAGTGGTATATTGAATGGGACTTACATGCGGATCCATTTTGTCGAAACAGGCTGCTGTCCTGCGATGTGTGCGTCTTGCAGGATGAGAGTCAACTGTGCGAACTAAATGAAATTGGCGGCAGAATATCAACCAACGCGCGAAAAACCCAAATGCATGCACAACGAGAGACAGACAGAGGGGGTAGTTTATACTTTTTAGCAAGAGAAAAGGCAACAGCAACAACACGTACAACAACGACAACAACAACAACTGACACAATGCATTCCAACTACTTACACATGCTACCTGGGAACCAACACAGCCGACGTATTTATATATATTTGCTTCTATGTGTGCGAGTGTGTGTTTCTGCTCGCTGCTAGCCCTGTTTTCAGGTAAGCGTCTATATGTGCTGTGTGTATGCGTGTGTATATATTTGTCCTTTGAAGTGGAACTTTCTATTCTATATCCCAACTGGGGTGAGACCAATTTTTGATCCTTTTTCTATTTTATGCCTGCCTACGCTCTTCGCTGCATGCATTTCTTTCGCGCGGGAACAGGAATTGTAATTTTGAAGGCAAACAGAGTTGCCAGCCTTTCAATTTTTAGCAAATGACAGTATTTCCACTAAATATTACAAGCATTAGCAGCAAACTGCTTCAGGTCACGTACAGTCAATAAAAAGGAACTGATATTAAAAAATAAACATAATAATCAATCTAAAAAGTAAAACAACTTATCAATTAATTTATAAATACATACATTAGAAACCCATTAAAATACCATATATTTTTGATTATTGTAAATAATTTTTATAACTAATCCAAAGTATTATCTTTCGACTCAAACCAGTTCTCAATTTAAAGGCAATAGGACCAGTTGTTACAGAGAGCAAACAAACTTTATAATAAAAGGGGAAATGCATCTAAACTCTCTGATCGGAAAAAACATCCCTAACACTCACAGATGTTGAAACGTCTGGAGCATGAAAATATGATGGAATTTTTAAGCGGAATCTTCTTGTGTCAGGTAGATCAATGCAATTGTTGAGCTCTTTGTGTAATTCAGTAAACTCAATTCGTAGAAAAGCGTTTTTTAGGTAAGGAAATGGAGATTCCTTAATTCGTATATTACAATTTGCATTTACAAGGTCAAGTTTTTATATTAAAGATTTATTTGTAGCTGTTAGTGTATGTAAATGTAGATGTTATTTGTATGCATAACATATATTAAATTATTTCGTCAATTAATAATTATAAAGTTAATTTTTAAAAAAATCAATTAAATGGGTGTTTCTGAAAACTTGTCGATTGGTTTTAAGTCCGGATCTTAATCGAACAGCTTCCAGTACATTTAATATGCATAGTCGATAATTAAATAAGATAAGGGCTTATATTTAAAATGCTTAATTAATCGAGGACAGCAAAAGACATTTTTCTTTTATTTATTAAATTTTAATTATGAATAATTTCGTGTACTTTCAATTTAAAGGAAAATTATTAAAAATTAACGAAATTAACGATTAGAATTTCTTACCGTCCACACTAATTTCCAGGACTATATCTTCGGGCTTACATTACAAAGCACCTTTCGCTGTTTCAATTAAGCACTCTGTCAGGCTTTGGCAACTCTATCTGGCCATCTGTCAGAAGGGTATAACTGTTAATCCGAGATCATAAAACTGCCATTTGTGAAGGACTTTTCAAGGGCGGCAGTAATTCTAGCTTAATATATTTTCTGCGAAAAATACCCAAAAATTTTTGCATCTGCGCTTTTTGTACTTATCTGTCTTTATTGCTGTTAGTACCTGCTGCATAATCATGGCGGGACCGAATCATAGATTCCTGAATATAAGGCCGTCCGCACGGCGAACTGACAGACCAGTCAATAACAACGCGCGGCCGCCGACACAACCGTCACAGCCGTCACAACCGTCACAGCCGTCACAACCGTCACTACCGTCACAACCGTCACAACCGTCACTACCGTCACAACCGTCACAACCGTCACAACCGTCACAACCGTCACAACCGTCACAACCGTCACAACCGTCACAACCGTTACAACCGTCACAACCGTCACTACCATCACAACCGTTACAACCGTCACAACCAAATACTCCAGAAGAAAATCGCACTAATCACAACGAGAATACAGAACCTCAACAGTTATTACAAGTTCAACAAGTTACACCGACATCATCGCATCCATCGTTTATACCGTATCCCTATTATCGGCTTTTAGGTGACTTTGCACAGAATCCTGTAGATTACAATCCCTTCGATTTCAATCAAAACGGTCCAAGAATGAACATGTGGGATTACATCAACAATGAACTAAAGAGAAAGCAAAACATGATGCATCCTCTTGGCCAACTGCAGCTGCCTAACCAACCTCCTGTGGAACGCCCAGTGGTCAGATTTGTACCCAACCAGAAGATCATCCTCAACTGTGAAGTGGTGGCCATTGGCCCCAGACTACGTAACGGCACACCGAAGACACCGCCTTTGACGGCAGCTCAGGTCTCGTTAAATCAGAGAATGGCTAAAATAAAAAGAAGCCAAGAAAACTATAGCGTTCTCTTAAGCCAGCTGGGCAACATTTTGCAGACGCTAAATCGACGCTACGATGGCACGGAAGCCGAGCCCGAGCCAAAGACGGAACCGGAGACAGAACCGGAGACAGATAGTGATGACACAGCATCGACGTCGACAGAGCGCGATCGCCAAATGTCCAGCAGCTCCAGTGATTCGAACATGGATATCGAAAATGACCAAAGTCTCGCGCAATACCCAGAGCGTTTGCTGCTAAGGAATGGCAGCTGGGGGTACGTATTGGGTCCCAACGGCACACTCATCACCAACAAGCAGTACAGTCAAATATCCTGGGACAATACACCAGTCGCAACACGTTGCCTTTTGGTTGCCATTTTTACCAGCGAAGAGCTGGCCACGCATACGCTGACAGGCAAGCCGTCGCCGGCATTCTATGGCCGCGAACGACCGGCCAAGAGGATGTTGGATCAGGGCAAAGTTGATGATATTGTCGTGACAGTGCGCAACCGCACTGGGGGCAAGGAGCGCCACATTAGAGCCACGATTACCACAAAGTGCGCCGACACGGCCAAGAAGTACAAGCGACGCGCCAAAAGGGCGCTCAGAGACAATGATGCCGCAGAAGATTTAAATGAAGAATGGAACGTAATTTAAGCTAACTGGCCACATTTGATCGCCAAATCAACAATATACATATAAGAACAATAACTGGACCTCCTTTTCCAAATAAAGCTGCTCAACAAAAAGCAATTTTATTTTATTGGTGCCTTCTTGAATCGATCCATTTTCAGCTGATTTTTTTAAACAATAACTTTTTAAGCTAACGAACTTCTATGGCTGGAACAGTTACTTCTTCTCTTTTGGATTCCAAGCCTCTACCTTTGGCGGTGTTGTCGAGTATGGCATGTAGGCCTCTGAAAGACAGGTAATTACATAATTAGTAAGGATTAGATTTGATTAGCAAGTTTTAATGATTTTTGTTACCCTTGGTGCCCGACAGATTCTCGCTGTGATCCGCCATCCATTTGTATTTGGGTCTGCAGCCATCGCGAATGGGAGGCAAATCGGTCTGCAGCAAGAAACAAATATATGTAGATACAATGCTTAAAGCACAGATCGAAAGAATATCCCACCTTGTAGTGCATCCAGCCGTACCACTCGGCAGGTATTTGTGAGCCATCGTAATCCATATTTACGTGTGGCGAAAACTCAACCCAGCGATTTCTGCCGTAAAAGTAGTAGGGGTTCTCAAAGTACCTATTGCCGTACTTGTCTATGCCGATCAGGGTGCCCGTCTTCAGATCATCGTTTCTGTTTATTTGGGAATCGAAGAATTTTGCAAATTATATAAGAGAGAGCGGCGCATTGGCTTACCTGTATAGTTTTAAATATGCCTGCTTGAGGCCGCCGGCCTCGCGTATCGCCTGGAACAGCCTGCCCAAACGGTTGATACCCAGAAATTTTGCCATTCTGTTTGGCGAGTTTAAAAACTATCACAATTTCGTGTTTACTAGTTAAAAAACTTACGTGCAAAGCAAAACAAAGTTGCCACACAGTTAAAATGTGTGTGTTATTGTTGTGCTGCGAGTACTTTTGTCAAAATAGCAACTGTCATTTAGTGTTGATTATAGGAATTTCGTTCCTGCGCTGATCAAAATATTGAATTTTCATACATACAATTGAAGCCTTCATTTTCACCTTAACAATGTTTAATTTGTGAACAAATTGTTAAGCAAATTAAAAAATAATTTACCAACCGCAGCTAGTTCATTCAATAAGTCATCCGGCTGAGGGTTCACAAGTGAACTAAGCTATTGGACAGATTCAGTGCTGGATAATTTTATGAACATTGTTGGCGGGAAGCATCCATTTGAAACTATTATTATTTATTTCATTAATATAATATAACTACAAACTAATATATAATATTTAATTAATATAAGCACAACTTTTGAAAAATAAATTGTTAAAACATGTAATATTTTTTTTACTCAATGACTTAGTCAAATTTAATGTTTGAAAATTGCCTATAACTTTGCCAGACTTTGAATACAAGTTAAAATAAAAAAAGAGAAAGAAAGAAATTGAAATTTGGTTAAGTGTTAAAACAAAGATTCGATAGTCGACGCTCAATGTCCGTTGCTATTTTGACACACGTTGCTATTTTGACCCACGTAATTTGTTTTTGTAGTTGTTTATTTATCTGGATCATTCATAAAGTTGGAACTACTTTCCAGCTTAGACGTAAATAATTGCTCAAATGCAATGCATTTGCTTATAAAAAAATTTTAAGAACGCCAGATGTTATAAAATCAAATTGCAATGCATTAAATTAATATTTATAATAATAATAGTAACTATAACAACATCTTAAGGTAGCACAAGCCATAAATATGAACTTTTTGAATTGGTTCAATTGAAGCAATAGTTCTTTTTCGCTCATGCACAACCCAACACTAATTTCTTCGTCAATATGTCATCTTTCGGCTTTTATTCGCGAAAAGTTTAGTAGCGGAGCCCCGTAATATTTAAATTTAATGCTCTGGACAGTGCTAAATCGCAGCCATCCGTTTGTCTAATAAACAAGAACAACACGGAACATCCAATAGACACCCACGTGCCTGCTACAGTGGCTCTCGTAAGCCCCTGAAAATTGTCAAATATTTGTGGTTGGTCGGAGACGGACGCGGTGCCGATTTGCCAACAAAAAGAGAAGGAAAAAGAAAGAGTGCAAAAATTGTAGCTAACCGGGATTCCGCACCCACAATAAACGTGTATTTAGTGTTTAAGAGTAAAGTTTTTATTGCCTTTTGCCTACAGGCCTACTGCTCCGCCCGGCAATTAGCAAGCAGGTAAGGAGATATGCAATATCAGCCAGCGCCTACCGCTACCCGCGCATCTCACCATTATTCTTTGTAGTTTCGGCGTTTGCAAATGCGTATTTTCAACCGACTTTTGTATTCGCTTGCAAAAAACGCATGCCATAAAGATAATCATGGTCGTTTTGTGGTTAGAGCTTGGTTCAACGCCATTACCCACGTGTGTCCCCCCATGTGCATCTCAAATTGCATTTTGTTGTTGTTTTTGGTGCTTGTTGATAGCCTTTGACTTGTTTCTACTCTTATCGCAATGCAACTTTGCCTTAACGCATGCTGTGAAGGAACGGGCACACAGACTGATTGATCCGAAAAGAGCTTTGAAAATTCAAGCATAGAGTTGCCACACAAACACAATAACAACAGTGACAAACATTGTTCATTTACCGTTGTTGGCTTTGCACATTTTGTTTTACGCATTTTCGCATTCCACGACATTTGCATTGCCTGCGCGTGTTTTTATTCGCCTGCTGCTGCCGCCTTTGCGTTGCTCTGTTTTCCTTGCATCTCTCATACACACACACACACACATTTATCAGCCGCTCTCTCAAGCTCTTTCTGCATGTCATCTGTCGCGGTCAGTAGCCGGCCCCGGACCCGGCCCCGGCATCCATTCGCAGTCAAAAAAATAAAATAAAATAAATGGCATAGTGTGCAATTTTCATTGTGAAAAAAAAACAATCAAAAAATTAGATTTCGTTTCACCCGCACTGTCAACCAACGCACTGGTAAAGAAAAATAAGCTCAATTTATTTTGAAGGCGTCGGCTTTTGACCTTTTTTTATACACCACCCCCTCTTGTTACTCATTGCTGTTGACCAAAATGGAAATGTTTGTTGTCTCTACCGTAGAATTGTCGATAAACTCGAGCTGACAATTTGTCTGCATGTTGAATGATTCTACGTGCGATCCACAAGATTTTACCGGTATGTGATCTTTTCATTTGTTACCAGTTAACAAACATTGTTGTTTATTGCATTTGGCTGTAAATTCAATTTCGACCTTGTTGCACTCGCTTCAATTACACAGCCAGTTGTGGCATACACAGTTATTGGCATAGTATAAATAGGCTTAAAGATCTGGCTCACATTGCTAGTAGCAGTTTAATGCTGTAGAAGATCGCATGACTTTTCATTATTATTAACAAACGTTAATCACGCAATCTTCTCTTCTTTCTCTCACACTGGACAGTGCTGCAACGATAAAGATATGAGTTCAAACATATTTCTAATGACAGCGGAGAATGGACTGCGACACGATAAAATTGTTATACTCGATGCTGGCGCACAGTATGGCAAGGTCAGTGCAAACGATACTTAAAATGAGTATTAATTTAAATGACTAATCAATTGCTTTTATATAAATGTGCAGGTAATCGATCGCAAGGTGCGCGAACTTCTGGTAGAATCGGACATTCTGCCATTGGATACGCCAGCTTCGACGATACGTGATAGTGGGTATCGAGGCATCATCATATCCGGCGGTCCCAATTCAGTCTATGCAGAAGATGCGCCCACATACGATCCCGATCTGTTCAAGCTAAAAATCCCTATGTTAGGCATCTGTTATGGCATGCAATTAATCAACAAAGAGTTCGGCGGCAGCGTACTCAAGACGGACGTGCGCGAGGATGGCCAGCAAAATATTGAGATAGAAACGTCATGTCCGTTGTTCAGGTAAGTCTGCTCAATTGTTAAATCCCTCATCCTGTCCAGCAGCCACAAGAAAGCGTTCGAATTGTTAGCTTATTTGAGCGCTGATACAAAGCTGCCAGAGTAAAGCAATGCCAAGAACAGTTCAGTTTAGCGCAGCTTATAAACTGATCTACACGTGGCTTTACATTTTATTTACTTTAATTATAATGCCTTTTAATTAATACGTATTTATTTCTTGCAGTCGCCTTAGCCGTACACAGTCTGTGCTGCTCACCCATGGCGATAGCGTAGAGCGTGTGGGAGAAAAGCTTAAAGTTGGCGGCTGGTCAACGAATCGGATTGTTACGGCCATTTACAATGAGGTCTTGCGCATATATGGTGTTCAATTTCATCCCGAAGTGGACTTAACAATTAATGGCAAACAGATACTATCTAATTTTCTATACGAAATATGCGAGTTAACACCAAACTTTACCATGGGCAGTAGGAAAGAGGAATGCATACGCTACATACGTGAGAAAGTGGGCAATAACAAAGTCTTGGTATGTCGCTAAATCATAAAATTTGCTTAGTAAACTATAAAACTCTTTTATATCTAGTTACTGGTCAGTGGCGGCGTTGATTCAAGTGTGTGCGCAGCGTTGTTGCGAAATGCGCTGCATCCCAACCAAATAATTGCGGTGCATGTAGATAATGGTAGAGATTAATTAACTTAAACAACTACAATTTGTTACTTGACTAACAACTCCCTCACTTCGTTTGCCCTACTAGGTTTCATGCGAAAGAACGAAAGCGAAAAAGTGGAGCGTTCATTGCGAGATATTGGCATTGATTTAATAGTGCGTAAGGAAGGCTACACGTTCCTCAAGGGCACCACGCAAGTGAAGCGACCCGGCCAGTACTCTGTGGTTGAGACGCCAATGCTATGTCAGACATATAATCCGGAAGAGAAGCGTAAAATAATCGGTGATATATTTGTCAAAGTGACCAACGATGTGGTCGCCGAGCTGAAATTAAAGCCCGAGGAGGTACTGCTGGCCCAGGGTACACTGCGGCCCGATCTGATTGAGTCAGCATCGAATATGGTCAGCACGAATGCCGAAACTATCAAGACGCATCACAACGACACGGATCTGATTCGGTAGAGCGCTAGCTTATTCAAGATTATTTTTATTTTAGTTTGTTTTTGGTATGCCTTGGGAAAAATATTAGAAATTCATGTGTATATCGGAAGCAGTCCATATATGGAACATATAACTGGAGCCAAACACTTTAAAGAAATTGAGCCTACAACAAGTTGTAGGCAAGTGCCGGCACTGCTGTGCCAAGGATACATAACACTTTTTTTTATAGCTTACCCAACTTAACGATACAACCAAAACTATCGCTTAAAACTCATTGACTAATGTGACTTTTGTATTTACAGAGAGCTGCGTAATGCTGGACGAGTTGTAGAGCCGCTGTGTGACTTTCACAAGGATGAGGTGCGCGATCTGGGCAATGATCTTGGTCTGCCAGCTGAATTGGTGGAGAGACAACCGTTTCCGGGACCTGGACTAGCTATTCGTGTACTGTGCGCAGAAGAAGCATATATGGAAAAGGATTACTCAGAGACACAGGCACGTAAATAGTCAGAATATTCCAAAGTGCAGCTAAACTAAACGTAATCTTATGGCCACAGGTCATTGTACGGGTTATTGTGGACTATAAGAACAAATTGCAAAAGAATCATGCGCTAATTAATCGTGTAACGGGCGCCACCAGCGAAGCCGAGCAAAAAGAACTGCTGCGCATCTCGGAACATTCGGATATACAGGCTACGTTGCTGCCGGTGCGCTCGGTGGGCGTGCAGGGTGATAAGCGATCCTACAGTTATGTGGTGGGTTTGTCAACGACGAGCCAGGAGCCCAACTGGCCGGATCTGTTATTTTTGGCCAAAATTATACCGCGCATATTGCATAATGTGAACCGAGTCTGTTATATCTTTGGCGATCCTGTGCAGTATCTGGTAACGGATATAACGCACACAACGCTCAACACGGTGGTTCTGGCGCAGCTCAGGCAAGCGGATGCCATTGCAAATGAGGTGAGCCAATAAAGTAAACTGTTAACTCAAAGTATAATTATATATATGTATGTTCTTAATAGATTATTATGCAAGCCGGTCTGTATCGCAAAATCTCACAAATGCCCGTAGTTCTTATACCCGTGCATTTCGATCGTGATCCAATTAATCGCACGCCCTCCTGCAGAAGATCGGTGGTGTTACGTCCATTTATAACGAACGACTTTATGACTGGTGTGCCAGCTGTGCCCGGCTCCGCTCAACTGCCATTACAAGTGAGTCGCATTTAAGTATTATTGTTTAACAGTTTATTAATCGTTATTGTCTCTTGTGCAGGTTCTAAATCAAATTGTGCGAGATATATCAAAATTGGATGGAATCTCCAGGGTGTTGTACGACTTGACCGCCAAGCCGCCCGGCACTACCGAGTGGGAATGATGCGTTCAAACCAAAATCCTTTAACAGCCATTTCATAGAAATAGAGATATGTAGAAAAAATAAAACTACTGCATGATAAACAACATAGAGACGCATGAGACAATAGCAGAGATGCCGCCTGCTGCTCATCCAATTCTGGTACAGCTAACAGCTACTAATTGAGCAAAACTGAGAGAGCAACTGAAGGAGCGTAAATACAATTTAGAGTGCCGCTTTAAAAACAATACAAAAACAAAATAACAAAACTAAAACAACAACAACCAACAACAAATATTAACAAACAATTCAGGTTTATAATATCGATAATTGTGTGTAATTAAAGGAGTAACGCGAAACAATGTTAAGCAAACAGAAAATAACACCAGATGGCAGAATTTAATAATTGCCCTATATTAAAAAAAATTAAAACGTAAACATGTTTAACACCATGTGGGAATTTGTTCCTTTTATGAAAAGGAAAATAACAGAGAGAAAGAAAGAAACCACACATAAAAATCATAAGAAACAAAAACAATTTATTTACGCATTTTTTAGTTATATACATAATTAAATATATATATTTATATATATGCATATATATACACGCGAAAAAGTTATATATATATATGTATATATACAGATATTAAATTAAAGCAAAAGCATGTTCTGAACGTTGTATATTTGCATCAAAACTGTTTTCGGAGAAATCGTGTTTGCAAAACAGAAAATTGTAAGAAGTACGAAATATTAAAAACAAAAACAAAAAAACCACAACAACAAAAAGAAACTAGTGTAAGCTAAAATTATGAATTGTTATATAAAAACGTTTTACTATTTAAATGGCAAAAAACCGCAGCAAAACAAATTATTATGATAAAAACAAAACACAAAAAAACTAAAACTAAAAAGAAATGTAATAAAAACGAAAAAGGCTATATGTAAACATGTTCTCGCATTTCATGAAAATCGCAAATTGTTTGTTAAATCTTTCAGTTCCATGGTCCCGTACCGCTGCCCACCTATGGCAGCTGGTGGAACGCCTCCGGAGTCAAGCTGAGCGTGCTGCGTCGCCTATTTCTTAGGTGCTCCAGTTTCTTAATTTTTTGCTCAAAGGATATGGCGAATTTGCTTTTCTTGCGTCCCAAACGCATGCACTTGGCCGCCATACTCTCCTGGTGGACGCTCTCGGTCTCAGATGTTGCCTAACGAATTGCGAATAAATAAATATTATCTATACATATATTAAATTTATTCATAAAATTAAATTAAAAATGGTAAATATTTGTATGCAACCCAAAACATGTGTTCGAATCCCAGGCTATTATTTTTTAATATTTAGCATTAATGAGTTTAGTAAATAAGAATTAATTAGTAAACTATTATTTAGTAGTCCAATACTGATAGAACTTAATACGTATGTTAAGAATATTCTTAAGCTGATGATATTCTGAAAAGCATTATTTTTGACAAATTGATAGTTTTGAACGAATGTAAAAAGCAATGTGAGATTTTTAAGAGATCTGTTAACTGTTTTTACCAATCGTTGACGATAACTTTGTAATATAGTCATCCGATGCGGTCAAAGCCAACCCTATTTAGATATCCCTTAAATTGTCTGTATATAGGCTATTGAGACTGGAGTTTATATATATAGTATATACACAAATACTCTATACTCACAGCATGAACAACTTTCTTAGGTTTTTGCTGTTTGCGATCGAACATGTGTTTCAATAGAAATTTAAATTGATCCGAATAGCGTAATTTAGGCGGCAGATCATCGACTGTATTCAAATGTTTTGCCTTCTGTTCGCGCAGCTGTTCCAGTTGGACATTATAGCGCCACCTCAGGACGAGACGTTTCCATTTTTGGGGCGTTGGAGTCGGTAATGTGGGGCAGACCATCTCATCGGCGATCTGCTTCCAGATCGCCTCCTTCAACTCGAAATTATAGTAATCCTTGTGATTCTCCATCCACAAACATTCGTTCTTTTTGTACAAATCGATGAGTTTGAAATTGATGCGCCACTTAAGCGTCAGGGGCGACTTGTCAATGGAGCGTGACAGAGAAATTGAACTATTTGAATGCTGAAGATGTCGTCGCTGGGCCATATTATTGAAATCGCTTAAAATTTTAACTATTGCTAAGTGAATTTAAATGACATGAAAATCGTGTTCAGTTGTGTGTATATAGTTTGGTATTTTATTCACTTTAATATCGTTAACAATCTAAAAGTTTAAGTTTTACCTTTAATAATTGATACAATTAAGTTAAACAAATGGTAATGAGTGTAGATGTGGGATCGGGTATCTTGGGTTGCTTCCGATTTGCATTTTATGTGGCCGCTTATTGTCCGCTTAAGAAGTGAGATAAAAAAAAATTGCAAAACTTTGATTTTTTTTATACATATTACAATAAATTTTATTCGCATTCGCAGCAAACAAATTTGCAAAATAAACAAAGTTCAACTAAATATAATAATTAATTGTATGTATAATTTGTATATATATAAAACTGTTTCACAATTTCTCGTTTTCACTTTCGATTACATAACTTTTACTATTAGCACTTTCGACACTGAATTAAAAATCGTTTTTTAAAAAAAAGCAACTCGCAAAAAAATATATAAAAAATTCAAATCAAATATATAGAAAACAATACCATAATTTGATTGCTTGCGTTTCATGTCGGGTATATAAGTAACTATGTGTGAGTGTAGCTTGAGTGTGTGTAGGTGTGTGTGTGTGGGAGGCGAGAGTCTGGTTTAGTAAATAACTTATTTGGCCAACTCCTTCATGCGGTTGAGAGCGCTGCCAGCCTTGAACCAGCCAATCTGCAGATCGTTAAGCGTATGGTTGAGCTTAATCTTTTCCACCTTGTCACCATTCTTGATCTCACACTCGACGGGCTTGCCGGGCGCCAGACCATTCAGATTCAGCAGCGAAATCTTGCTCGTGGGTTGAATCTAGGCATAAACATAATCAAGTATTAGAAACACGCTTTAAATTGACTACGTGTCACCTTCGACTCACCTTGTCGTAGTCGGCGGCATTGGCAAAGGTCAGCGGCAGGAGACCCTGTTTCTTGAGGTTCGTCTCGTGGATGCGCGCAAACGATTTCACAATGATGGCGCGTCCGCCCAAATGACGTGGCTCGAGAGCGGCATGCTCGCGAGAGGAGCCCTCGCCGTAGTTCTCATCGCCGACGGCCACCCACCTGATGTTGTTGGCCTTGTAGTCGCGAGCGACCTCGGGCACATTGCCCCAGCTGCCGGTGCGCTGGTTCTTGATCTTGTTCATCTCGTTGTTCTCGAAGTTGGTGGCGCCAATGAACATGTTGTTGGAGATGTTGTCCAAATGGCCGCGATACTTCAGCCAGGGTCCAGCGGCCGAGATGTGATCGGTGGTGCACTTGCCCTTGACCTTGATCAGCACGGTCATCTCGGTCAGATCCTTGCCGTTCCACTTATCGAAGGGATCCAGCAGCTGCAGACGCGTCGAGTTAGGATCAACAGCAACCTTAACGGTTTCGCCGCTCTATTTAAAAAAAAAAATTGTTTAAAATTTGCATTATATTCATATTCTTTGCTTTGACTTACAGATGGTGGCGCGGTGTAAGTATCCTGTCCGGGATCGAAGCCCTTGGCGGGGAGCTCATCACCGAAGGGAGCCTTCAGCTTGAACTTCTTGCCATCGGAGCCGGTGAGCTCATCCGTCAAGGGATTGAAATCCAGGCGACCGGCAATGGACAGCGCAGTTACCATTTCGGGGCTGGTGACAAAGCAATGAGTGGCCGGATTGGCATCGTTGCGACCGGTAAAGTTGCGATTGTATGAGGTGACAATGGTGTTCTTGTCGCCCTTCTTAATATCCTTGCGGTCCCACTGACCGATGCACGGTCCGCAGGCGTTGGCCAGCACAGTGCCGCCGAACTTGTCGAACACCTCAGAGATGCCGTCGCGTTCAATGGTGGCGCGAATCTGCTCGGAACCGGGCGTCACATTGAATGGGATCTTTGACTTCAGGCCATGACCCATGGCGTCCTTGGCAATGCTGGCACAGCGACCCATATCCTCGTAAGAGGAATTCGTGCAGGAGCCAATCAGGCCAACCTTAATGTCCATGGGATAACCGTTCTTTTTAGAGTTCTCGCCCAGCTTGCTAATGGGATGGCCCAAATCGGGTGTGAACGGACCGTTCACATGGGGTTCCAGCGTATCCAGATTGATCTCAATCAGTTCGTCGTACTCGCAGTTGCTGTCGGGCGACAACACCTTGGCCTGGTATTTTTGGGCCTCGGCGGCAATGCCGCCGCGTCCGGTGCACTTCAGATAGTCGGCCATGCGCTTGTTGAAGGGGAACAGGGAGGTGGTGGCACCGATTTCAGCGCCCATGTTGCAAATGGTGGCCATGCCCGTGCAGGAGATGGAATCAACACCCTTGCCGTGGTACTCAATGATGGCGCCAGTGCCGCCCTTGACAGTCAAAATGTCAGCCACCTTCAGGATGACATCCTTGGGCGAGGTCCAGCCGCTAATCTTGCCGGTCAGATTGACACCAATGACCTTGGGGCACTTGAGCTCCCAGGCTATGTCAGCCATAACATCCACAGCATCAGCACCACCGACGCCAATGCACAGACCACCAAGGCCGCCGCCGTTGGGGGTGTGGGAATCGGTGCCGATCATCAGCAGACCGGGGAAGGCGTAGTTCTCGAGGATGATCTGATGGATGATGCCGCTGCCTGGCTTCCAGAAGCCCAGGCCGTACTTGGCGCAAGTCGATGCCAAAAAGTCATAAACCTCACGGTTCAGTTCCTTGGCACGGGCCAAATCCTGGGGTCCACCAACCTGAGCCTCAATCAAGTGATCGCAGTGCACGGTCGAGGGTACGGCGACCTTCTTCAGTCCGGAGGAGATGAACTGCAGCAGCGCCATCTGTGCGGTGGCATCCTGCATGGCCACGCGATCGGGACGCAGACGCAGATACGAAGTGCCGCGCACGATATCCTGATTTGCTGGATCATCTAAATGCGAATACAGCACCTTCTCGGACAGAGTCAACGGGCGATTCAGACGACTGCGCACCACATCCAGACGCTTGTTCAGCTTATCGTAGGGCATATAGACGTCCGAGTCGAACTTCGACAGGGCCACCTTGGCGGCGGTGTAGCACGAAGCATGAAATTGACGCGCCATGGGATCCACAACATGTTTGCCCAGTTTGCACACCTGTATATCAAATTAGACAAGGGTTAGGCAATTAGCACATCAGTATTCAATTTGAACGGAGCTAATAGAGTTAGATAAAGTTATTATTCATAAATGTTTAAGTCTAAATTCGCAACTTAAAGTTAATATCAGTATCAGTTTTTACTAACATTGTAATATATTGAGCATGAGTTAACACTATGTTATTAACATATTCAGGCAGCCCAACATAGCTGTCTATGTTAATTAACAGCTATATCTTGAGTATTACTATGTTATGTGTTAACATAATTACATTTTTGATTATGTTAACAAGATTACTATTACGTATAAACAAATAATAATACAACACATTTGGAGCAAATCGAAATGCATACATAATTCATCATCACAAATCACATTTTGAGTAATTTGTTTGCCCATTGCTAATACTATGCGTTAACCTTGTGATTCGTGTAGAAGCGCCATAAATAATAGTTGATTAACATATCACGGGTACTTATATATTATTAATTAACTTGATTGACCAGCTGTATCAACAGTTTAGCGATAAGATAGCTATTGGCAACGGGGCATGTCACTTGATTAGGAAATGGGACACTATGATGAACTACAATGGGTCTTACTTAAGTTAATAATACTTTAGTTATACACAGTGAAACCCAATGAGTGTAAATGATTTATTTTACTTTTTTCTGCAAAAAATAAATAACTAGAACAGTTGTGTAAAAAAATCATTAATGCCTATTTTTTATGATTTTTACATGTTCGAATTTTGCTTCTTGACTCTGAACAATTATAAAGTTATATTTTAAAATTGATGACGTTTTGATAGAGTATTACACAAGATTAATACCATATTATTAGTAAATTCCCAGGGCGATTCATAAATAATAATATTTTAAGAAAACTACAAGAAAATTCATTAGCAGGGTTTTTACTGTACTATACAAACATTCAGTACTAAGGCACGTGATAAATATATAGCAACAAAACAAATATATATCTAAAAAAAGAAATGCAAGCAATTACGTCAAAAGGTCAATAACTTTTGGGCTAAACGTAGACCTTGAAGTTGTTAATGTTAATGCTCCCCTGCCGCAGTTGCACCCTTATTTCAACAGCTGCACTAATTATAAGAAGTCCCAGCTTGAAGTTGTTTAACAAATACGTGGAGAATGCGTGACTTTCAGACACACACAGACACACGCTCACAAACTGGAAAAAACCTTTTGCAAATATTTTGTTTCTATGCTATAATTAAAAATACTATCAAAGTGTCACAAGATAAGAGGAGCTAAGATATATGATAGGCTGCCGCAGCAATTGCCAGTTGAATAACGATGCTTATATAAATACACATAAATGGCCCGCTGTTTTAATTGGCTTGCAAATTTTAAGCTACTGTACTGCAATTAAATGCAATGACCTTTATTCACACGTACACACACAGAGGCACAACAGTTTGTCCACTACTGTTTAAAAATGTTGTGTTGTAAAACCACCAGAACATACTTTGATTAGGTAACAACATTGAATTCGTTTTTAGGTTAGAAAAGCGCAACGCGAAAAATTTGCATTTTACAGTTTTGCACAGCGAATGGATTGGAATAAATTGCTCCTATGCATATGAAAACAAATCATTTTATTAATGGCACATTTTGTGTATATTTGTTATTGGAGTTAAGTAGTGTTATCAGCATAGATTTCATATTCATATGCGCGTTTGTCTCAGTGTGCGTGTTGGTGTGTGTGACTGCACTGGATCCCGATTTTTAATTTTTGGCATGGTTAATTGGCAACACGTACCTGTGCCTGTGCGTTCATTAATCTCGCTGCCATAATTACGCGATTTTTTTTCAACTAAATATATACACTCGAACTTTTATGTGGTCTTTTATAAGTTAACCCAGTCGTACATCAAAATTTTCAGCCCTCTCAGCCGGAAGATTTTAACACAGACTGAGCGCAAATCGAAGAAGTGGCTGGCGGCGAGGGTGACATCGTATTAGAGATGAGCAATAGTTGTCGCTGTGACTGGCAAATTGCGATTAGTGCTGCAATACTTATTTTAATGATCAAAAAAACAGGCGCATGTTTTCATACTGAAAGACGTTATACGTAACTGCCAAAAAATTATATATTTGATGACAACTATTTAAATCTCAATCTATAGAGGATCTCTAGTAATATCAAATATCTGAATCATAACTGCCCATCGCTAGCTGCTGTACCAATGTTATCGATTAAAGGGTTTTCTTTCGTTAGCCAGCACTGATTTTTGTTTTGTTTGCGTGGGTGATGGGCGGGCGCAACCATTTGTCACAACTGTGCGAATAATATATCACTTGAAAAATACATAAAACAGAAGGAACTAGAAATGCGCAATCAATTGATTGCCAGGCATTGCAATGTCAGATCGTCGTAAACGTGGCTGTATGCCCGAGGCAACCGTAGACTATCAGGCTGTGCCGTTACACGGCGATGCAACGGAAATTCTCAATCGAAATTCAAACTCAACGTCGACGCCGACGCCGACGTCAACGACTACGTCATGCTGCAGGCGTCCCACGGTGGCTGCCGTAGATACGCAAAATGCCTTATGCTGTGGTCACGGCTACATTATACCCGTACTCATACTGTTTGTGCTGGTGTTAATCGTGCTCCTGTTGCCCTGGGAGACGCTAAATGGCCATATGGAAGAAAACACCCCCGTGGAGACGCCGTTGCCCTGTCAACTTCAGCTGGTGGAGACGATACCCATTGGCCTCAACTACACGCACGATAGCCCCCATTTTCTCAGCACCTTCGAGGCGTGGCAACTGCTGCTGGGCAAGGCAAAGTCGACAATTGACATTGCTGCTCCATATTGGACGCTCCGTGGTATTGATATCAACGATACTAGCACGCGGCCGGGTGAGCAGCTCTTCCAGCGTTTGCTCGCAAACGGAGATCCGGGCAAGCCCAAGCTGCGCATACGCATTGCATTGAACAAGAGCCTGGAGAGCTCGTGGCATGCGGATGCCAAGATCTTTGCCAACTATGGCGCCGCTCAGGTGGTGGCCGTCAAGCTGGCCAATGCGGGCGCCCTGCACACAAAGCTCTGGATTGTCGATGGCCAGCATTTCTACTTGGGCAGCGCCAATATGGACTGGCGTTCGCTGACTCAGGTGAAGGAGCTGGGCGTGCTTGCGCAGAATTGTCCGCAGCTAACGCGTGATCTATCCAAGATCTTTAGGGCCTACTGGCAGTTGGGCAGCGATAAGGATGCCGCCATACCCGACACGTGGTCGTGGCTATATCATTCCCACTACAATCTCCGTCATCCCATGCTTGTTAGGGTAAACAAAAACTATACCATGCGTGCCTATATATCCAGCGCTCCGCCGCCGCTTACGGCCAGCGGACGCACCCATGACCTGGATGCTATTCTTAACTGCATCGAAACGGCTGCGGAATACGTTAATATTGCTGTCATGGATTATTATCCTCTAATTGTGCTGGGCACAAAGGTCGAATTTTGGCCACCCATTGATAATGCGCTGCGCCGGGCGGCCGTGGAGCGAGGCGTAGCTATTAAGCTGCTGATTTCCTGGTGGAAGCATTCCGATCCCAACGAGGACAACTATCTGCGGTCGCTGCAGGAGCTGTCCACACCAAACCAACAAGTAGATATACAAATTGTGAGTGCCTGGTTGAAGGTTAAATCAACATTATTAATTTATCTAAAAACCCCCTTGCAGCGCCGTTTTATTGTGCCTTCGAATGAGCAGCAGTTGAAGATACCTTTTGGACGCGTCAATCACAATTCCTACATGGTCACCGAGCGTGTGGCCTACATCGGCACCTCCAACTGGTCGGGCGAGTACTTTACCTACACAGCAGGCGTCGGACTGATCCTGGCCGATGTGGAATTCGAAAATGAGACGCAGCACACACTGCGCACGGATATTTTCAACGTGTTTGCTCGAGATTGGCATAGTCCGTATGCGTTGCCGTTGAAACATAATTTGCATCTTTGAACATTTAAATTAATATATTTTGCGCGCGCTCTTCTGTACTTTTACAACACTGCCACACACAGCTGCTGCATGTCATAACAAATAGTCAAATCTAACCTCAAATATAAATAAAAAATAAACAGAAATTATGGCAAACAAAAAGCCGACACGCGATCTCATTGCTATTATTTGGCAAAACTTTTGGCGTTCTGTGCAACCGCGACAATATCGCGGTAATTACATTGGCGAGGATTATTTTGGTAACAAATACTACGAGATACCGCCAAATCCGACAATTGGAAAGCGCAAAGCCTCGCGCTGGTTCGAGCCCGCTGGCGACAAGGAGGCCTTTGACAGTGAACTAACCGCCGAGTGGGAGGCCTGGCTGCGTGGTCGGCGCGAAGATCCGCCAACGCGCGAAGAACTGATCAAGAATCTGCAAATAATGGAGATGAAAAAACGCAACGCCGCCGAACTGGAGGCGCACTACGCCAAAGGGAAGGATGCGGGCGCGTTGCCCAAGCAGGTGGAGGGCGAGACTATTGGCACGTATCCGAAGTACAAGGAGTACGAGGTTACGCCGGGCAAAAAGTCGATTAAGGAATAATTGGCAACATTCTCGGTGTATTTTGAATTGTAATTTAATTGTAAAATATACGTATTTCTAGTTTATTTTTATGCTACAACGTGGTGTCTACCAATCATTCAAATCCAAGTCCTTGACAATATCCACAGCCGTGGCGGCCTCATCGTATTCATCGGCAGGCTGCTCGACGGGCGTTGCTGGCATTGGTTTAACCTTTTCCGGTTTTTCCTTCTCCTGACTGCGCTTGGGTTTCTTGGCTTGCGGCTGCTCTTCCTCAGAGATGTCGTCATCGTCATCATCATCATCATCATAGGGCATGTCTGCTGCGTCATCTTCCGAGTCCGATGGGAACAGCTCCAGTTCGCCGTTTTCGTTGCGCACAGGCACGCCCGTCTTGGCCGCCGGTCGCTTTAGCTTGGGTATATCGTAGTCCGCATTGATGTCGTCGGTTTGGGCAGCTTGGCGACGCTTCTTCGTCTCGTGCATCTTCAGCCAGCTGGCATAGTAGATGTCTAATGGCGTACGCTTGTTGCGCACCTGCTGTTCCCAGGCCTGCACGGCTTGCGCATCCTTCAGATCAAATGTGACGCTGCTCTTGCTGCGCTGCTGTTCAATGAAGCGACCGCTCTCCTGGATCTTCTCCAGCAGCTGCTTCAGCTTGCGCGTGTAGTTGGCATTGCGGCACTCCTTGAGGTATGCCTTGAGGGCCATAACCACAGGCACCACCAGATCACTGAACGCCAGCGACGCCGACTCGTGCGCCAGATACTCCAGCAGCAGGCCGCAGACCTGTTCCACGACCTCATCGCGAAAACCATTCTCCGCCAGTTGCGCCTTGTTCAAGCGCAAGATGCACGTAAATTGCAGTGGCTTCATGGACACCGCGGTGTGTTTCCTGTTGAATGTATTGCTGCGCAGCACCTCCACAATCAAAGGTAAGACGGGCACATAGGTGTGCGTCTCCTTGGACAGCGAGATGAGCGATTGCAGACAGTGGAAACGCAGCGGGAAATACTGCGCTGTCGGTATCAGCCTAATCACGCCCGTTGTGATGGTCACCAGCGGATAAACCAGCGGCTGCAGCTGCGGTTTGTTTGTGCTCGCGCCCAGCAAATCGGCCCACAGACGCACCGAATTGACGAACTGCCAATTGTAGACGGCCTGGAAGCTGTCCTTCTTCTTCAAGATGACCGCATTGCGCAAGTGTATGGCCAGCTGACGTATGTAGAGAAAGGCGTGCTGATAGCTGACATTCAGATCCAGAGCGAACATCTCCACCAGCGAACGGCGCATGAAGTTGATGCCCGGCAACGTGTTGGGCGAAACAAACTTGGAGTTGCGCACATACGCCAGATACATGGCCTTCAGCACGTGATTCAACATGGTGGCCTGACAGGAAAGATATGTTAAAACTCTTTATGAACTCTCTATAGGATTAGAGATAACTCACCTGCTGTTTGCGTGTAATTTTAAGTATGCACAAAAAGGCTAAAACTCGCACGGTTTCATCGCCCGTCGCCCAGAGCACGATAAGACGTTTCAAGATGGTCTTGCCCAGCGTTGTGAAGGGCGCCACCATGCCAGCCATCTGATGCAAGTGCTTGAGCAGCACATTCAGTATATTCGAGCTGGACACCTGCTCCACCAGCCGAATCAAGTCGCCAAGGTAATAGCGCAGGCAGCCACGCACTTTGACCCACTTCTTGTGCTTGTGCAGCGGCATATTGCTGTTGGGCTTGACGCCCAAAACGCGTATTATGGCTGGCTGCAGGTGAAGCACACAGAGCTGAATGACACCATTGAAGGCAGCGGCGCCCACAACTTTATAGGTCGCCGCATTGACCTGTTCGCCGTCAGCGTCGGCGCTAATGCTGGCCAGGGCGGAATTGAAGGCTTGGATAACCTGACGCACTGCCTCAACTGAGACATTGGGCTTGCTCAACTGCAGCTCCCATTGGCGCAGCATGTTCAGTGTAATCTTTTGAGCACCGCCCGCAGCGGCTTCCTCCTCCTCGTCGTCTTCGCTCTCGTCGCTGGCCACGGCCAGATCATCGCTGGGCTTGTGATATTTCCCATCATCCTCCTCGCTGTCCTCCGCATCCGCCGCTGCCTTTTCTCCAGCTTCGTCTTGATCGTCCTCTTCCTCATCGTCGTCATCGCTGTCCATCAGATTGAAATCCAGCAGCTCCTTGTCATTTTTTTTGAGAAAATCATAAAACTCTGGATCCAGATCCTTGAGACCCTCCAAATCCTGTTTGTGCGACTTTTTTGCCGCCTTCTTCTTAGGGCGCTTCTCCGTTTTGTCTGCTGCGGCGCTTTTCGTTTTAACTGGTTTCTTTGCAGCCTTTGGCACCTGTGGTTCCTCTGCCTGTTTCTTTTTCTTGATCAAACCCTTTTTGGGTTTTGTTTTGTCCAGGGACTTGACCTTTTTCGTGGCTACCTTCATTGTTTTTCAATCAAATAAAACTAAACTACCAAATAATAAGCCCGATACTGGCTCAACACGTGCCGCTTACTGTGGGTTAACAGAAGTACTCGCTATTTTGCAGAAGTATCGCCGCTTAACAGAGCTAATGCACAGTTAACAGTACAATGTGCACTCTCGATACATTGTGGCGGCTGAGCGATAGATCTTCGATAAGACTAAGGCGGGAGTTTAAACATAAGCAATTCTTAACTTATAACATTAAATTAGTTAGCTGGCAATAGTGTACTTTAAAAATGTTACTTATAGGACTTATTCGATTTGTAAGAGCGAAAGCATTAGCCAAACAGTGCTGTATTCGTTCAGTTAGTGCTTGTCACAAAGAAATTCAAAGAATTATTGCCAAGATCATAAATCAAGTTTTACAACAATTCGAACCTTTCTATTTGCGCATTAATTAATCGGTAAAAAAAACGTCAATCAGCTAATGGAAACGCTTAAGGGGGCGTTGTCTAAACTCTACTATCATTTTTCAGCTGCAGCTACGCCTGCGTTCGCGTCGAGGGGGCCACACATCTGGCCAACTTGTTGCCAACTGCTGCTACAACTTGTTACTGTTTTTTGTAATGCATTTTTTACAGCGGCTGAAAACGAGAGTGAGGTTTATGTGGAGCAGGGGTTGTTTGCCTTGATCAGCGGCACTCGCAATTATTAATAGAAAAATTCACGTAATGTAAAAAAAAACTAAAAAAAAAAAACAAACTTGATACGGCCAGCTTAAATAATTGTATGCAAACGCTTTGGGAGCTCAGATCCGCCTTCACACCTACGTGGCCCCCTTGAATTACAGTTATGTATTTTAACTTTTAGCCCGGGTGAATGTCTTGTAGGAGTGTGCTTCCATAATCTCTCTCAGCAGCAGGCTAGCCATCCTTCACGTATTACGAAATCACAGCGCAAAGTGACTTAAATGGAACGCCAAACGGATAGTCGATGAATTTGCAAACATGATAAGCATTAAGTCCAAATAGCCGGGCTTCAATAAAAGTGTCAAACGCGGAACGTGTCTGGCCTGCCAATTGAGTGCGCCCACAGCATCGGTTCCAGTTCCACAGATCCAGCTCCAATTTCCACAGAGACAACACCCAGGCGCAACAAACAGCGGTAGCTGCGTCAATAGTCGACGCCGCTGTTGTTACCATGTCATGTCGCCAGCCAAGCCCAATGGCAATTGCCCATAAATCTTGCCCGGCCAGTTGCCATTCACTTTTTTGTATTATTTTCTGTTTTGCTCGTTTCTTGTCTTCCTATACGCGTGTGCACGCAAAACGCATGACGCATGCAGCTGCAGCGACTGTTGTTGATTTCCTTCTGGTGCGACACAAGTTCAAGTTTACGCACTGCAATCGGAGCTGTTATCGGAACCGAAAAGCGCTTCCTGCTCAGTTCATTCAGTTCATTGAACGCACCGAACGCACTTTACAGGTTTGGCACGCAGCAGGCAGTTGGCCCACTAAATGCGGCAACAGCAACGGCAGCCAAGGCCGTCAAGCAAAACCATTTGGGCCAACGCATAACGCATGCACCGCCTGAATATTGCTTTGGCTGCCGGTTTAGCGATCTTGTTTCGGCCATTATGAGGTTTGGCTTTTGTTTACGATACGTTGCAGTTGTTGTTTTTGTTTTTGTTTTTGTTGTTTATGTTTATGCGGTCGTGATCACATGTGGGCGATGCTGTGAATTACCGAATAAGGTTAATGGACTAAATGATCTTAGCAAAAATTTGAATCGGAGTTGGTAATTTGTTGTTGGAGGTGTAGTTTCATTGCACTCATTCAAATTTTGTTGCTGTTTCTTAATAAATAATTTGATTCTAACCTAACAAAAAAAAAAAAAATGGATATGTAAAAAAACATGGTAAAAAGTACTTCAGTTTTTTTAGTTGGATTTTGGGGTGCTATTTTAAATAGAATCTTTAACAAAAATAAACTTTTAAGATACCTAACTTGTATTTTATTATCTAATATAACAGAAGTTGAACATAACCTTGAAATGGGAGAACATAACCTAAGAAAATGGAATAATTGAAAAAAATATCTTATCACAAGTTTTTTTCTTTACTTGTTTTTAGATCTCAGAGATAATGATCGAGCTTAACATTACAAACATTAAGAACAGCATTAATTAAATATATATTATTTCTTAATATAAATTAATTATCAATTAAACATTTAGATTGAGAAACTGGTTTGGCCTAGCTCCAAACATGTTTTCTAGTTTTTTTAAGACCCACAGTCTTATAAGCCTTATCAAGTGAACGCAATTGGCATCCCCAATGCAAAGCGGGCTGTGCTTGTTGAAGCGTGCACATTTCAAGCCTCAAGGCGGAGGCATGTCATAAGCATTTAAACTGGCCGTAGAACGTGTAAAATAAATAATACTTAATGCTAGACGTAAGACTCGTAATGCTCTCTGTTCGTTGTGACAGTTGTCGAGTGGGTTTGCCCACAAAAGTGGCTAATTGTTGCGTTAGTTTAATGGCCATTAACTGTGCTTACCATCACAATTGTAATTGGATTAATTGCGTTAAGTGATTGATTGAACAACGCTGAACTAAGCAAAGCCAAATCAATAAACAAATATTCACATTAAATTGCAAATTAAAACAAATGCAATAATCACAATTGCAGCAATAGGCCACCAAATTCACAGTTTTCGGAGGCCACCCACTTGAATTCCACACTCAAGTCGAATGTTAGCTTAATTCAATTAATTGCGTACAATACAAATAAATAAATACAATAAAGTGGTCATAAAATTAATGCGACTAGAAAAATATACTTTATTTGACAGCAATTTAAGATACGCATATAATTTTTTATAATAATTTTTGTATTTATTTATTAATTTATTTTTTATTATTTAAACAAATTTAAAAACAAACAGCTTAAATTTGTAAATTCTTGAAAGTTTTCTCTGCATGAAAGTTGATAATATATAATTCTTAAATAAACACAAAAAACTATAAAAACATGAATTCGAGTTTCTAATATAACACAGAATCTTTAATTAAATAAAACAGATGTAATAAGTATATAAATCTGATCTTGAAAGTTTCTATATTTTTCAATATTGTAACCGCAAAAATAATTAAGCTTCGATTGCACATTTCCTTAAAAGTAGAGTATGACAAACTAAATGAAATAATGAGCAACATTGTTGGGTGTTTGGAGGCGTGGGCGAGGAAGGCGTTGCAGCAATCGGCAGCAGCAGCAGCAGCAGTAACAATTCGTTAGACATTGGTTTTGTTGCACAAATGGTGGCAACTTGCAACAATCAGCGGCCAACAACAATAACAACAACGGGCCAGGCTGAACCAGGCCGAAATTGAATTCAAGCGTGGCTAACATTGTTTACGCCAGATTAGGCCAGGCCCAAACCCCGCTCCGACTTGGGCCATAATTAGTTTATACTCTTTTATGTGATTTTAATATGGAATTCGCATTTATCTGCAGCTCGTTCCAATGGTGGGCGTTACTATTTCTTTGCACAAAAAAATAAAGACAAACTAAACTGAACTGGGAGAGAGTGCTGGACTCGAATGATACCCTAGCTGTCTTTCCTTTATATAGTTAAGTTAGGGATTTTTTTTGTTGCGTATACGTAACGAGAGAATAGATACAAATAAAGTTGCCTAGCTAACTAGAAGAGATGAACAGATAGATAAACCATATGAAAAGCCTCCTTCCCCTGTCACATATACGCACACACCCCTTATACACCCCTTTACAACCCTGCACAGGGTATATAAATGAAATATTTTGATAAGGACTTTGTCTGCCAGCTAGCATGATGCAATCGAGCCTCGAGATTGCGTCAAGCTCCACTTGTTAGCCCGGCTGCCTGCTCTTAAAATGCCACTAAAAATTGGGCCAAACGGTAAATGCGAGTGTGTGTTGTGTGTGTGTGTGTGTGTGTGTAACAGTTGTTGTTGTTGCTGAGTGCGACATGTGCATTGTTTTGAATTATGCAATATTCGTCATGGTGTCAAGCTGATTTATGCCAGCTGACCGCCCACAGGCCGGGCTAACGCCTAGCCGCTTGGACACCTCCTGGCATTAAGCATTTGAGCAGCTGCCGAGCTGTGTCCAAGATCAATGCCAGAGCAGCGAGCGATTTGCATTGCGCAAGCTGCTCATGTTTGGAATTCGAGGCGCGGCCATTTGGCAAAAAAAAAAAAATAAAAATAAATAAATGGGCGCTTGAACTGAACTTATGATCCGTGAACGCGACTGCAGCTTTATTTATGTATCATTGTGGAACACAGTAAGAGACAGAAACGGAATGTGCTTAACGCAAACGACACAAGACACATGTGGCATGTGGCATGTGGCATGTCCATCTTAGACTTTGTAGCCAACGATGTGACGACGACCGACCACTTCGCCCATAAAGAACCAGGTGATCACCTCGATGGTCACGAGCGTATTTAGCCAAGCCTCGGCGACAGTTACCTGGCCCAAACGCTTGCGTGAGCCCTTCACATCGCTTTTGGCCGTCTTGGCCGTCTGCTCGGCCGTTTTGCGTATATGCTTGAAATCCGCCAAAGTTGGCGGTGTCAGCTCCACTTTCGCGTAGAACATGAACTTGTCAAAAAGCGGACGAGCCTGCGCCTTCAAATCTGCCAAAAAGGAACACAACTTCAGTTAAGGAGGGGGGGGGGGGGAAAGCTTTTGTTAACTTACCATTGGCTAGAACTGTGGCCTTAGCAATTAGCTTGGACATTGTGAAAAAGTTTTGTTTAAGTTTAAGTTTGCTGGAAAATTAGAAAAATTAAACAATTTTTGTTAGTGTTGTGACACGTTTTGAAAGCAGCTTTTGTAAGCTACACAGCTGGCAGTTATGTCAAGGTAACAAAAATATGCTCGAAACGGAACGTTTGGAATGGAACAGCGAGTGTTTGGAAGGAAAGAGTGAAAGGTTTTGTTTAAGGATAGTATATTTTGCTGCCTTATAATATAATTAATCGAAGGCTTATTTATAATTTTGCCTTAATATTTATTTTTGCAATTAAATTATTTTTTTATTATAAGCTCACATATTGCAAAAATTAAATACTTTCAAGACATATTAAGTATATAACTAATATGTTATATTTAACAAATTTGCCATGGAAGGAAACAGAATCAGGTTTGTTTATTTCGCTAGTGTTTATGATTATTATTTATGTTGTAATTATATATATTTGCTTTAGCATCAATATTTATTTTTTATTTATAAGCTCACATATTGCAAAAATTAAATACTTTCAAGACATATTAAGTATATAAATAATATGTTATATTTAACAAATTTGGCATGGAAGGAAACAGAATCAGGATTGTTTATTTCGCTAGTGCTTATGATTATTATTTATATAGTAATTATATATATTTGCTTTAGCATCAATATTTATTTTTTATTTATAAGCTCCCATATTGCAAAAATTAAATACTTTCAAGACATATTTAGTATATAAATAATATGCTATATTTAAAAAAGTTACCAACTCAAAACAATCGATGCCCTCCCCAATTTCCAGCCAAGCCAAACTAACTTGTTTTCGGCCATGTCCAGCTACAAGAACAAAGTCCGCAATCTGTGTAAAATGTGTTTGGAAATTTGCATAATCGGCCAACAGCGAGCTTGGCTTACAAGCTGCCCCAATTAGCCGATTTTGTGGCGATAACTGACCGATCATTACAATGCAGACACGATAGCTATTAGCAAAAAGCTTAATGCCAAAAAAAAAAACAAAACTCCACCCACAGCAAAATAGGCCACAAAACAATGGCTTACATACAATTATGCATTAGGGCTTTAAACTTATATAAGTAATGGGAGTTTACTTTCAATTCAATTTGAAATCAGAATATTTCATCATCAATTTGTATATTTTTAATTGATTGGGTTTATTAACAGCTGTACGCTGTCTTAATCAAATACGAATCCACATTTACTGCAATTATTGTCTCTTGCGGTGAGTGCATTTTAATTTACTTGGGTTATGAATATTAAAGTTGGTTGGCCGCAAAATTGATTGCATTCCTGGTTTATCATATAAACTGTGATTTATGCTGGTGTTATTTTTTTTTTTAATTTTTTTTACCTGTCAAAACGTTGCAGCTGCCTTCAAATGGGGTTCGGGTTCTGGTCGTGTGGCTTAAAATTTGTATTTGACTCTTTGACCTGGTCGTTAAGAGCTGAGCTCCGTGTTAAATTGCGATTTGCATCTTGTGTCAATTTCGAGTTTTTTTGTAGCCGCAAATACCTTCAGCAAGTGTCCAAATATGGAAATGTAGTTCGCCAGTTTGATTTGGCGAATTTTGCATTTTTATTGTTTGCCGTTGCTGACAGCCTTTGATTATATTTATATATATGTATATATATATTTTTTTTTTGGGCGTTGCCCGCGTCGAGCTGCTGCCTTCCTGCAATTGCTTCAGGCTGCAATTGTTTTTCTTATTGAGAACACTGAGAAAAATCTAAAAACCATATCTACACTTATGTAACAATCGCTTTTGGGCAAATTAATGAGCCCAATTTGTGGGAAACTTTGCAGTAGAAAGTCATGAATTTATTAATGGTAAAAGGCAAGGAACGAAATGGAAATGGGCCGAGTTTTTTATTTATTGCTAGGAAAACATATCAAATTTTAAAAAAAGGAATTCATTACGTTAAGAGGAAATATAGCTAAATAAATAGTTAAAGTAATAAAGAAACTTTTTTTTTGTTATATAAAAATTGATCTTAAATTGTTGGTTAGATAAACTTAAATGAAATTGAGCATAATCAATTAACATTAAATATTTAGAACAATATAATACAGAAAAATATATAAAAAAATTTAATATAAATTTGTAATTTATATATATCATATCATATATCAGTTTTTTTAAGGGAAAGAACATTTAAAATTTTATCAGAGAACATTTTTTTAATAAAGAATTAAAAATCAAAAATAATTAAATTAAATCTAATAAGCAAATTATTTTATAGCCGTCAGTTTAAATAAAAGGAATTTAAGTTCATGGATAATAAACTTGAGTAAAAGCAATAAATAAATATGTAAGATCTATATTATATGTTAGTCAGTTAGAAAACAAAGCTAAAAAATTAAAAATATATTATTTTAAAAATTAAGACGAAGAAAAACAAATAGAAATTAACTCAGAGCGAACTTGAGAAACGAAAGTGAATGCATATGAAACAGTTTGGATTGTTTTTTATTTAAGTGTCTGTGCAAAAACAAATTAAAATTAAAATTTCAAATAAGCACAAGAATGTTTTTGGATTTGCAGTAATTATATACGGATGTATATGTATATGTATATATATATATATATATTTATAATTGTTTATTTTTTTGCAGTGCAAGCACGCGACTATTTGCGTATTTTATGCGACTTTGGCCGCTTGTGGCAAAGTGATATATAATTAAAAATATATTCTGACAAACACAAAAGCAGCAGCTTTTAACTATGTTGTAGTCAAAGGGGGTGAAGGAGGGGAGGGGTGGGGGGTGGGGGGAAGGGAGCTCTTGCCGCAGGTCTATGCTTATGGCTTTTAAATGTGTTTGTGGCTTTATCAATATAATTTGGTTTTGTTGTTGTTGCAATTTTCGTGTTTTCGATTGCATTTGCCGATAGTTTAACAGACTGAGTGAGTGTGTGTGTGTGTGTGTGTATGTTTCCTTCGGCTCTTAAATTCTTTTGCGCAACAATGCGGCCCCGCCCGCGCCCCAGATGCGCCCCCAACAAAACACAAGCAGATCGAAGCCGAGCTGGGCCAGTGAAAGGCCCGGGCAGAGCACTTGGCCAGATCTGATCCAATTCTGCGGCTCCGGCGACTGCGACGCCGGCAGAGCCGCAACGCTATTGGCCTGCGCCAGCGCCTTTGGCTGGGCGTTGTTTAGAGTCTAGTTTTTTGTGTGTTTATATTCGAATTTGATATATATTTTCTTGAGTGCATTTGTTGTTGTTGTTTGTTGCTGTTGTTGTTTGTTGTGTGGGGCAGGTTTTTTGTTTTGTTGGCAATGCATTTGCTGTGCGAAGTCCGCGTCGCGTTTTTTAGTATAAAAGTTACCACAATTTGGTAGTCGAAATCAGAATCAACTCGTTCGCTGAGCATTCAACAAGTCTTCCTTCTACTCCTTCTCTCAACCTCTTCAAAACCACCCCTCAAAACAACAACATGAAGGTAAGAATTGGACACTGATCAAACTGATCAAACTGATCAGTCTGATCAGACTGATCGGTCTGATCGGTCTGCTGGCGCCAAACTCATCGGCTAATCCTAATCAAATTCCAGTTCGCCATTGCCGTAGTCATGTTCGTGTGCGCCGTTGCCGGTGCCCAGGCCTCGTGGGCAGCGATTGCGCCTGGTGTGTCCTATGTGAACTCGGTGTCCCATGGCGGTCCCGGTCTGTGGGGCGGCGCCTGGAACGGTGCCTGGAACGGTGCCTGGAATGGTGCCTGGAACAACGGCGCCTGGAATAACGGCTGGGGCGCACCCGCCGCCGTTGCTGTCCATGCTGGCGCTGCTCCCTGGGGCCTGACCGCTCCCGGCTGGCACGGCGGTGTTCCCGGCATTGCCCTGGCCCAGGGTCCCCACGCCGCCGCCGTCGCTCCCCATGGCCATGAGGGCGTCTATGTGGCCAAGACTCGCGGTGCCATCCACACTGCTCCTCTGGCTGGTCACATCAACTCCGCCACCTCGGTGAATGTGGCACCCGCACCCGGTACCCTGTAAATAATGCCGCCACAAACGCCAATGCCAAAACGGGAAGTGTGTGTGGAGCGGGCGGGCGCAACAGGACAGGTTCAGGATCTGGATCGGGATCAGGATCTGGTTCAGGATCAGGATCAGGATTAATCGTGCAATCGGCCCACCAGTTGTTGTCTGACTCTACTCTATCAACTTCTTTCCAACGATTTCAACGACTCTACTCGGATACTCTACCACCAACAACAACAACCACCCCCTTCCCCCCCTTATTGTTTAAGCACACCGCTCTTAGTCCCGCGAATCTCCTTTTTGGGATGAAAAAAAAACAACAACAACAACAACACGCTTACTCACGCGCACATTTGAGTTAGTTCTGTGTTCAGCAAATAAGTCCAACAACAATTACAACAACTACAACCAACAAATAACAGCATGTGAATTTCTTATTACTTGAGAACTTTTCAAATCCACCAACAACAACAACAACGACAACAACAAGCTTTTCCGGCTTTCCTTTGCCAACCTTCTAGCTGAACTATCTATCTATCTATCTATCTATCTTTGCAACAATATATACTTTCTTTCTTTCTATCACACTCCGCTCCTCTATTCCTTTCTCTGTCTAACTATACGTATCTGTACATATTCGGTGTATATATACACATACATACATATATTTACATACATACATACACACAAACTTATTGTAGTAATTTGCAACAATTGTAAGATTGACGAAAAGCGTTTTAAATAAACTCACTCCACGTTTTTGTTTATGCGAACAATTTTATGCATTTTCATTTGGAAAATAGAAATACCAAAGAAAATTGGCTGAAAATGCGGATATTTTAGAAAATTATAAGAAATATTTTAGGTGGTGTGTAATAATACTAAAAGTATATTTCTTGGATATACAATAAATTCAACAAATATTATTAAGAGCATTTTAAAGCTTTCTTGGATAATTAAAAGCGAAAACTATTTTATAAAGCAGTCAACAAATATTTAATGATATCCCTAGAAATAAATAAAAGGAGTTATTAAGAATCAAGTATAGAAATTAAAATAATTTAAAAATTTTAAAGTGAGACCTATAATTGCTCTGATATTTAAGGTATTCTTCATAGATAGATGTTATTGACTATTCCAAGAATCTAAAGCCATTCACCAATTTATCCCTTAACATTATTCCTAGAAGCTAATATGAACTGAATTTGGAACTGATAGGGAAAGTAAATAGGAAGTTTAAATAAATTATGTATAAATAAATAAATTATATATTAACAATTATTTTAAAGAAAAAGTTAAATTTTTTTAAATCTACCATAGGATAAAAATTCAAATAAATCAAATAACCTGCATAACTTTTCAAGGGACTGTGTTAAGTTGGCTGCACTTAGGAGCGCTTATTAAGTTGGCTGCACTAAAGTGAGCTTATTAAGTTGGCTGCACTAGCATTTATTATTTAAAAATGTGCTCAACACAAACACTTTCCATTCATCCACAGCTGCCGCGCCCAAGTAATAAAAACAATTGAATTGTTAGTAAGTAAAAACGTCGTAGTTAGTAATTAAAATACCTAAGGCATAAATTTAAACTGAATAATCAAAGTAGTAAGCAGTACGGCCTTGGGCAGCTGAAGCAGCACCCATAGATGTAACCTTGAAAAAATTACAGATTGCTTAATTGATTTAAATATCGCAAAGAATGTCCAGTTCAAATATGTCTTTGTACTTGTTTAAGTGTTCGGATCGAATGCTGTATACTTAGCAGTTAATGCTAGATGATAATGTTTGGACGCTGTGTTTTTAACGATCACTCAACGGGGCCAACTAATTGGCCGAAAGGCGGCGTTGTATGCAGCGCAAATTAAATTGCGCGCACAGGGCGTATGCTTAATTATGCAAACGCTTAGCGGTAATTACAGACCCAGCCAAGCACCTGAGCAGATCGAACTATAAAAATCTATATAGAGCTATAAATTATGGCAGCAGCTAATTACAGATTATCAGCCCAAGAATCTCAACTTGAACTGTTGCGAAGCTAATGTTAATTTACAATTTTGGTGTTGGCGTTGGCCAATACAATACCTTTAAGCCAATCTATGATTGTGGCTGAAAATGCATTTGGTGCAACGACACCTGACAGGTTTACAAACTGGTTCGCAATGCGGCTGCAATTGGCAAGGTTTTCCTTTTTTTTTAGTTAATTTTCCACATTTTTCAATTGTCCATTTGCATAATTGAATTGTTTTTTTTTTTTTTTTATTTTTGGTTTGGTTTGGCGGGCGTCTTTGAACCGTGCTTTAATTGTTTCACCTAAGTTGGCTGTTTGCGTGGGTGGATCGAAGCCTGTTTTGTCTTTTAGCCTGGCTTAAACGCCCACGCAAGGGTGTGTGCTCTGGGGTGTTATGTAAAAGCCATTTAAATACGCTGCATTTGCCAATCTGGGGCGGCTTAATTAAAACTACAACAAGGAAGTCTTGAAAGATTTCACTTCGGCCATGTTAAATGCATTGATTACGTTTGACAGTCAAAGCATTTTTGTGATATTAACTACTTTTTTTGTAATACATTTAAATGCAATTTTAGGTGCCATTGATGGTGAATTTATAATTGAAATAAATTAAATTTTTATCTTATGAATTAAAATTTTAATTTATATACATTTTTATTAAGAAATGAAGACTAGTTGGGCTAGAGGAAAAGATTGTTAGCTATAATTTGATATAAAAATCTATTTGGTTTAGCAATTCATTATTAATTATATATACTATATATATATCCATGTAATTATATATATATGTTAATCAACAACTTTACTAAAATGTTATCATATTTTATTTTTTATGTGAACTTAGAATCTTTGTCTAGATTATATTCGTTGTAAAAAACAAATGTTAAATATCTTTTAAAAGAAAGGTTAAAGAGATAGATTTAAATTTTTTTTGGTATAATAAAGTAATGATTTCTCACTTAGATCTTCCCCATTTTAGAGTGCATAAAATATTCACAATAAGTTGATAACCATTTAAAAAACGTTTAATATTCATTATGAAATATATATTCTAAAATGCAATTAAAGTCGTTTTCGATTGTAAGTCAATTGAGGCATTGTCATGGCCTAATCAGGATATGAATCGGGCCATAATTGGCTTGCCAGCCAGTCACATTATATGCTAATGAAATACAATAACAATTAAGTAATTAAATAAAAGGCGAGCGTAGACGTTGTAGACGCAGTGAAAATAGATTAACCGGAACTGCAACTGAAAAGTGGGTTGGGCTCAAATGCATTCGCGAACATGGCTAAGATCGTTGCGTTTGATCGATCGATCGATCGAACGAGTGTTGAGTGTGAATATGAGTGTGCTTGTTATATTCAACTGGGCATGTCATTAGCTGTAATCACATGTATGCAAAAGATATAGTTATATGTATGTACATATATATACATAATGTGTCTTAGCCATGTGTCAGCTATGTGGCCTGAACTCGAACTCTCACTTGGCTGAACTTTTGCTGGCCATAGGTTGGTCTGGTTTTTCTGCTATAAAACTGGCCACAGAATCAACAAGAGATCAGTTCAGAACAAGAGTTCAACAAGAGCGCAACAAAAAAACAACACACAACAATTAGCAAAATGAAAGTGAGTATCCCAAAGGATAACGCTTAAGTTCAAGCCAGGATTAACGCACATATTTCCCCACCTTTGCAGTTCGCCATCGCTGTCGTCTTCACTCTGGCCCTCGCCATGGGCGTCCAGTCTTCGGTCATTCCGTTGATCTCCCAGCTGGCCGGTCATGGTCTGTCCTACACGGCCGTTGCCAATCCCGTGCTGGCCTCTCCCTGGGTCGCACCCGCTGCCCACTGGCCCGCCGCCGTCTCCGTCGGCTCCTGGCCGCCGGCAGTGCCCGCTGTCGTCGCCGCCCACGGACCCGCCCTCGTTGCTGGCCATGGCGCCGCCGTCGTTGCCGCCCATGCGCCCGCCGTTGTTGTCGCTCCCGTTGCCCACGAGGGCGTCTATACCGCCCAGACACGCGGCGCCGTCCACACCGCTCCTCTGGCCGGACACATCCAGTCGGTGGCCTCCATCAATGCTGCCCCCGCTCCCGGCACCCTTTAAGTGTCTGATTGTTCTGAATGAAACTGCCTTGAAACTGCCAGGAATTTGTACAGGAAATGAATTATGAATATGACTAAAGATATTGCTGTAAATATTGTAACTTATAAACAGGGTACTCGCACCAGCCATCAAAATTCCTCTTTCGAACTCACTCGCAAATATTTCTATCTCTCTCTATCTCTCTCTCTCTTTCTGTATTTATTCAAAAGCCATTTTCGTAACAAATGCCAACTGTGAAAACAACTTTCCTTTCTAGACAATAAATCTATGCAAAAAAAGTTAACAATAATCGCAATTTTATTAAAACAGTGAAAAATGCTGACTAGAAACTTGTTTGGGTTTTATTTAAAAAAAAAAGGTTTAATTATATTTCTTTATGAAATTAAATCTTAATTTATTTTTGACCTATGAAAAATCAACAACTAATTAACTAAAGTAATAAACGTTTGTTTTTGTCAATATTTTTTATATTATTTCTTGATTAATTATAGCTTCTCTACACAAATGAAAAGGAATCGGACTTTATTAAATACTATAAGTTTGTTAGCTTTTCTAGGTATTAATCAACAATTTATACAACAAAGTTGATCAAGGTTTTTTTCGAAAACGATTGTAAGCTAACGAACTAGAGCACCTTTTGGATTGATTAGAGGTTCTAAGCTTACAAATTTGTATAGTCATTATATTTAGTTAGTCAGCTGCTAACCCGAAGGTCTTGACTTTAATTACGTGCTTAAACGGTTTTTATAGCAATTATCGAAACAGATATATAGTATATTGAACTTGTGACACTTTGATGTGAATGAAGCGATTGACAAGGAAAGCGGGAAAAATTAGATATTTATTTAAATATATGTATGTCTAGTAATATAGGAAATCTATTCATAGACAATGTCAGTTGAGTTGAAACTCGTTATTTAAATCTTTTATAAAGTTTAAATGAATCATATTCAAATTCAAAACAATTTTTCTTTAAATCTTATTAAATTTCGTTATTTTTATACAAATAATTGGTATACAAAAAAGAAATTAAAGAAATTGTGGTTAAAAATAAATTAATTTACAGGAAAAACTTGCATAATAAATAACATATATTAATTACTTATAAAAAGAAGGGAATTAAAACTTGGACAAGAAATCAATTCTTAATAAATTTGATTAAAGAAAACGATAAATGTATAAAAAAAGCATATATTTTTCTTTAATTTTTTTCCACTTTAAACAAATAGGAATTTCAAAAAAATTATTATTGCTATAAAGTCATTATCTGTGGATATAAATACATATACAAACACATACATATACATATATGCATAAATACTCATTCTGCATAACTGCGGAAAACCCGCAATTAAAGCCAAGTTAAGTGCCAAGTTCATGCGCCTGCGCATAGTTTTCTATAAAGGGGCGTTGTTCAATTGCAATGCGGACTGCAATTGTCAGCTCCCCCCTTCCCCTTTCCCCCACCCCTTCCCATTGAACACACTCCTCGCTGTTGCCCTCTATAGAGTGGCCACATTAAATTTGAACTGTTTGCTGTGAACACTCGACGCTTTTGTGACTGACGCGTGATTTGCTTGAAAGTAGATCCACAGCTCGAATCTCATATACATGTATATATATATATATATATATATATATATATATCTCGGGGGTACAAAGTTTCGCGTTTGTTTAGCAGTTGTTGCCGCATTTGGCTGTTGAATGGAGCACATGGAAAGTCGGAAAAGGGGAGGGGATTGGGGGGATTTGTAAGCATGCAGCAGCGATTGAAAATGCGCCACTACGAAATGATTTATTGCGCTCGCCCTCGGCCAAGAGTCAATCGTGTTATTGGCACAATGAATGAGTTGTGGCAAATGCGATCTCGTCAGCAACAACAACAACAGCAACAGCAGTAACAACAACAACTGCATCTCACCATATCTGGCTTGAATGCCTGAAAATGGCTAGAAAATTTCTTGCGGCCTTTTCTCGCCAACAAATCGACAGCAAAGTGATTTGCAATGTGCGCAAATGAAAACGAATTGGAAACTACACTTTAATTAAAAAGGCATAAATTGTAATTTAAACAATTATTTATAGTCAAAAATGAATTTTATATGTTTATGTAAAGACTAAAGAACTTTATTTTATTAACTTGTTTTATTCCATCACATTTCATCGTGATCTACAAAGTTTCCTTTGAATATTTTCTATAATTCGACCATGTCGCAATATGTAGGGTATTTTCTTCGGCTGGGTATTCCCACAATAAAAAGTCTCTGTGAGAAACGAGTAAAAATTGCAAAAATCGCATGTAATGGGCAAAAAAAAATGCAGACGGCAAACGCGACAACGACGGCGACATGCGATAAAGATAAGGGTAACCAATGTTCGTGGCTGGGAGAAATGAGTCGAAGTTGGTTTCGGTATTCGGATTCGCCCGAAACGGACGTTGAACGGGGCGACTCTCTGGCTGCCAGTTGCCAGTTGGCGTTGGGCTCTTGGCTGGCAGTTCGCACGCCAGTTAGTCGTCGGCAGAGACGCGCTGGCAACGTTTGTCCGCTGCCAATTGCACATCGGGAACGGCTAACGAATCGATTTGGCAGATTCACGTCAAGCCAACAAAATAAAAAATAAAAAAAGACGGGGCCATATGACCTAAAACGAAGACGCTGCGCGTTGTTGGCAAATTGTCGCCGGGCCGTAAATGCAATTGTGATAGTTGTTGTGTGAAAGTGTGAGACACGATTAGAGGCGATTGCGATGAGCGTGCGTTGATAATGATAGCCGAGAGCTGTTGGCACTGTTGCGGCGCCAATATTATGATAATCTTTTGCATTTTGCGTCTTGGCAGACGCTCGTGACGCCAATGCTGTTGCTGTTGTTGTTGTTGCTGCTGTTGCTGTTTTGGCCTGTTCTTTATGCATATAAATGTGTTTGTGTACACACCTAAGCACATATTTGCGCACATTCTTGGCCATTATTTCTTTGTTGTCTGAGCATTTGAGCAAATATCTTTAGCGTGTGTTTATAAACCGAATTTTACCAATTGATTTGGCCAATTGAGCACGTTCGCATACGCGTTTTTGTTTGCGCAAACACAGAATGCACTTTGTTCAATAAGCTCATCACTTACACTCACTCTCCTGCTCGCACTTTGGTTGGCCAAATTGACGTCATCACGCTCACACACTCACACTCCCATGCCATGGTTGAGTGAAACCGTAAAAGCATTCAAAATTACACAATGCCGTTCAAAACAAAAAACAGCTGATTCGTGAATCGCACAAAAGCCACCACCGAAAAAAATGAAAACAAACAAAAACAATATTTAGTGCTCTCTCCCACTAGGTCGCACTTTACGCTTTTTGCCTGCTCATTCGCATGCAATTTGTTGTTGCAAATTTAACTTGTTGAAATGCTCTTCGAGTTGAGCGTAATGCCCGCTCTTCCTCTCTTTCTCTCTCTCACTCTGTGTGTCGCTTGGCGAATGTCAAGTGTATCGATGACATGTGTGTGTGAGTGAGTGCGAGTTATAGTAAGAGCGCGTAAGTTAGTGCAGCCGAACATACCGACGCCGTCAGCTGGCGTTCTGCCCGCTGTCGTCCATTGCCCCCGTGTTTGCCGACAGATTGTTGTTGCTCGTATACGCGCTATTTGCTTTTGTTTCAAATTGATTTGCATTTTTTATTTTTCCTTTCAATAGATGTTATTCCTCCTTTGTTGATTCAACAATGTAGAATGATTAAGATCGTCGCTACGACTGTGTACACACTATGTGTGCTTGTATATATGATTGCAGTAATTGCGCTTACTTATACATAGGTTTATATGAATGTGTGCATGTTCTGTTATTTGTATGCATGTGTGCATTAAAGCTGCGTAGATGATGAGTTTTTGTCACAATTACTCATACCTACATACATTGTTGAGCAAAAACATACAAACGCTGTGGTGGAAGCACAGACTGCGGGTGCAACAACAATAAGTCTAGCAATGTCACTGTACAGTGGGTCAAACATTATGTTATTTTGTTAAATTTTATGCATACTGAAAAAAATTATCATTGTATTTTTGTCTAGTTGAATATAATATACTTGTTTTGCATATGTTAACTTAATTTTAAATTGTTTATTTCTCATTTTTTTAAGCACAGTAACTGTAATGCTATGAAAATTGCTTCTAGGAATATTCTCAAGCTAAACTAATCATCACCCTTAGTTTTGCTCAGAGTTTGTGGTTTTAAAATCTCAAAATAATTCCGCAACAAAAGCTTTTATGGCTTAACATATAAAGCACTTGTCATTAACTTTTGCACTTCTATTAATTCTATATTATTGCTATTTATGGAGAACACTTAACAATGTTATCTTCCATTTACATTATGTGCTGACCAATTGACTTTGACCCACTGTGCCCATTGTGAACGCACACTAGCACATACGCACGGGCACACGTACACTTATATTTAATTAAATCCATTTTTTTCGAATTACTTAGCTGTGCTTAGTGGCATCGGGAGGAGTCGCAATCACAAATCGCATCATTTGCTTTCGAGCATCGCAATCGTTTGGGTGTTCTCAGTGCTCAGTGCGAAAATAACGGGCTATAATCGGGTTTAGTGTGTTGTTGGTGGGGAAAATTGAACGTATCGCATTGCGTCTTCCGAACAATCGTAAAAAGTGCTGGAATCCGCATAAAAACACCGATTTTTTTTTATAAGCTGTGTGCTTTAATTCATTTTTTTGTATAGCCCCGGGCAGAGTACGGACTAATTTCACAGCTGACCCGAAAAGCGGTTGTTAACTGGGTCAGCGAAGAGAGTTTGTGCAACGAAATGAACTTGAAGCGAATCAAGAACAAAGTGCGACAATAAAACAGCAAGAACAAGTGCAATCGAAACGATTTCGGCCATTTGGCCAAGTGCCGCCACTCCACATAAAAATAGCCCAGCAAACACAAACAGTTCAATTTGCCAACGACCAATTGCCAATGTTCAAGGCCAAGTGATTAGCGCGAACGCAGCATGAAAGGCATCTGTGGCGATGCCAAGCAGCAGCTCAACCATTGCATGCTGCTGCCCGACAATGAAAATGCACCTGGAAATGGCGCCGGAAAACACAGTGAAAATGACGCCTCGTCGCCGTCGCAACGTTCGTTTCGGGCACGTCAAGTGCACAGTTTGGCCATACGCAATACCAGCTCCTACGATACCATGGAGCGACCCTTTCGACCCGACAATCGACGTGGTCGGTGGTCCAAATCGGTGGACTTCTATTTCGCCAGCACAAGCTATGCGTTTAGTACAATGGTCTTCTCGGATGTCTCCATTTGGGCCCTGATGTTTGGTGGCTGGAGTAAGTACCGTTAGCTGACAGTCTGTCTGAATATTTATAATTGGATTATTATTTCGTCGCCTTGACATATTGCTGGCAGTTTAATGAATTTCTTATCATTTGAATTCAATTAAAATTTTCAAAAGGTTATCGCGAATTCATTTAACAATTTGCGCATATTAAAAATATAAATACTCTGCCAGAAAGCTTAGTAAGCTTGTCATGAAGTGAATATGTGAATATTAAAACTCTATAAAAACAAATTAAATAAAATAAAATACAAAATACAAACCTTTTTAATAATAATAATAATTAAATTTTTTCAGAAATCCAATTTTATATGGCTTAAGTTTAAGCACAAAGAGTATTCATTCTTAATTTATTTAATTTTTTAATTTCTCGCGTGCCAATTTCTGGGGTTCAAAAACCATCATTAAGTAAATAGCCAAGAATTTGTTTTTAAAGAGTTGCCATTAAAATTTGCACATAATTATCAACATCTAAAATATTAATTGCGACTTATTATTTGTTATTTTTATTTTCAAAGAGATTCTAATTAAATGTATAATTATTTCTAATGCTCGATTAACACTTACAAAGAATAATAATATATAAATTAAATTCCAATGCATGGGAATTTTTAATCTTGTGGTACATACTTTTCGGAATTCTATTTCAGACTAAGCTTAATGCACATCATGGCGTATGAGTTATATGTAAATGTTCAACTTATACATACATACTCATATATTAGTTTGTAAATTAGTTATCACATTGTAATTGAGACAGCACATTTATTGTTATTATTTTAGCATGAGAAAATATTGTTTTTACTAAACATTCAATGTGCGCCATGGCGTATGAGTAATAATTGATTAACTCTGTGGCTTGGCCTTATTCTTCATTTTATGCAAAACTTTTTGTTAGTCATTACGAGTAAGTTTGGGATTCAATTAAATTTATATTGTTTATATATATATATATTATACATTAGCGGTATTCCTTTGTTCTAAAGTTTTATTATCTTTTTCACAGTTTATTATCTGACAGCTTATCTGCTGGCAGTTTGTTTCTACTCGCTGCCAATTTTTCTGCTGCAAACCTTTTTGGGTCAATTCTCATCATCGGGCTCCATTTCCGCGTTTCGTGTCTCGCCCATTTTTAAGGGTGAGTATTTTAGCAACTTTTTCTAATTTCGCTAGTGACTAAAGAATTTTTTTTAATTTACTTAGGCATTGGATATTCCATATTGCTGTTGAATCTGTGCACTCTCACGTACTACAGCATCAATGCGGCTGTGCCATTTATCTATATCGTCAACTCCTTTCGCCAGATTTTGCCCTGGATGAGCTGCAACAATACGTGGAACACGCCGGACTGCTCAACGCACAATCAATATAATGAGAGTGTGAGTTCCATGAATATATATTTTATACATATGTTTAAATATCTGCAAAGTGTTTTGTGAAAACAGATTTAAGCTATTTTTAAACTTATGCCTGATTTTAATCAGTTCTTCTTGAAGTCTTTTAAAGAGTTTTTACTGAAAATTACAACTAATGAAAATGTGTTTGTTCCAATCATTTAAAAGAGAGAATTAAAAATAAGTCAAGCAGCTAATGTACTAATATTTTTTTCGTTTTTTGTTCGATTGTCTTGAAGCTCATTTTAAATTATTTCATTTACAAAATATTTGTTAAAATGTATTTATTTAAAATTCTCATTTTTTTAAATTTTAGTTTAATTATTAATGACTTTATTCTTGAATTTTAATTGTTGTCAGGTGGAAAAGCAGTGCAAATTTAAATGAATTTATTTTACCATAAATATTTTACCATATTTACTATAAATAATATTAAAGATAATTTTCTTTTTACTTACAGGCACCTTATGAAAACACGCATTCTGTCGAAGAATTCTTTCAGTAAGTTTCCAAAAATATAAATTATTTCTGAATATGCTTTAATAGTTGAATACCCTAGCTCTGTGATCGGTTCGACAGGGCCGGACTCGACCGCCTGGACGTTGTCCTGGCCCATGCTGCTGGCCATTGTGGGCATTTGGTGTGTGGTGCTGGCGCTGCTTTTAAGCCACGTTTCACTGGTAGGAAAAAAAGGGTTTATTTAAATAAACAGAAATTAGCTTTTCTTGCAAACCTTTCAGATCGGCAAAACTCTTCGCTGTGGCTGCGTTCTGATGTTTGGTTGCTTTGTGGCCGTGTTTGTTTATTTGGTAATACACGAGCACGTTGACTGGCAGAGCCTGGAGGAGTATCTGTATCCGGCCTTGCCCAGCTGGCGGGGCGTACAGTCCGCCCTGGGCACGGCCATACTGCAGGCGAGCATGGTCCTGGGTCCCGGCTGGGGCAGCATCATCACCCTGGGCAGCTACAACAGCTTTCGCACCGACGCGGAACGTTTGAGCATTTGGGTCTGCTTGACCCATGTCCTAATTACGATAATGGCCACCGTCTGTGGCTATGTGGCCAACGATCATTTCGAACGTGAGTAACAAAGAGAGAGAGAGAGAGAGTAAAAAGATGTATCTTTAACTATTTATATACCCTTCTTTTATAGTTCATGTTGGCATGTGGCATGTGGAGAAGAAGCATTCGATGCAGTTCCTTTATTTGGCCTATGGATATCTTTTTGGCAGCTTTACAACACTGCCCAGACTTTGGTCTTTTCTCTTTTTTACTGTGCTCTTTCTGGCCGAGATGAGTGCGCTGGTAAGATATTTGTCTATATCTATCTATGTTTATATATAAAGTTTTTTTGTTTCTTTGTTAGATCATTCAAATGTTGTCTGTTCTAACTGCTCTCTTCGATGAGTTCGAGCAGCTGCGTCCCAAAAAGAAGCCCATTACAATTCTTCTGGTGCTTGGCCTGATGCTGGCCTCAATTTACTTTTGCACTCAAGTGAGTCTTAAATTGAATTCCATATAAATCTTTTTTCTTATCGCTTATCTCTTCTGTGCAGTTGGGTTTTAGCCAAGTTAGTGCCTTGTCTTATATGTCGCTGTTCACACAGATCATCATCTCGGCCCTGTTGATAACGATGGCCACCTGGATTTATGGCCGTGTGCGATTCCAATGCGATCTCCAGTTTATGCTGGGCAAAACGATCTCAAGCTTTAAAATATTCTTCATACGCTTTGTGGTGCCATTTTTTATTGCCTTATCCCTGGTACGCAATACTCCATAGAAATTATCTTCTCTGATTTATTAACAACTCAACAACTTTTGGCAGTGGGAGGTTGTCTATTTGCTGGCGGAAAATGGAGCCGGCGATTCCTTAATCTGGCTCAGCCAGACTCTTATCTTTGTGATCGGCCTGGGCTATATGGTCTTCCGGCTGTCCCAGACGAACGGCACCTGCCGCCAAAGGATGCGCCAATGCTTCGCTCCCCACGATTGGCATCCTGTCAGCGCGGACAATCGCCGATTCTACGAGGAGATCATGGGCACCTCCGAGATGCTCGTCATCGATTCCCATACGAATACCGCCTAAATACCGAATACTACTGCATACTGCTAGTGCCTCATGTTTGTTTTATATATACACACATACTTACTGTACTTAAGTCAAGGACCTCAATTCTCAGGTCGAACTGAATTCAATTGTGTGTTGAACAGCTGAAATACTTTAGATTTACACGCATCCACAAAAATGAACGCATGTTTTTAATTAAATGTACTGATATTTTTCCAAATCTAGTTGTAGTTAACAATAAACTGGTGATATTTGTAGTTGCATATATATTTAAAAAAATATATATACAAATGAATATATGAATAAAAGAGCAAAGAGCTTTTTAAGCATTTTAAAATCAAATAAGTTTACTTTTAACTTCTTTATGGCATAAATATAAATTTTAAATTAAGGTAAAAAGCTCCGTTTAAACTTAATCTTATTTTTAATCAGCTTAAAGAAAATTTTGCATATTTTGCTAAGTATAAAAACCAATTTGTGGCATATTTTGCAGAAACATTTTAAAATGTAAGTATTTAATTTTTTTATACAATTTTTTATTTCTTTTATTGTGCGCTGCAAACACTTTTTTTAAATATTTTTTTTTTCGATTTTTTTTGTCATTTTATTTTCCTTCCTTCCTTGCATACTTTTTGGCTTGGTTAATTTACGTGTTTGGCATACTTTAAATAAATAAATATATATTAAAAAGGTAAACAGCGATTTTTCAGCGAGATAAGCAAAGACAGAGAAAACTGATTAGATTACGACAATTACAGAAATTAAGTTCCATACACTGCAATTATAATTGCTTAAGTTTCAAAGAAAATCAAAACTTTAGTTTTGATTGAGTATGAAAAATCTAAAGAAAATATTTGAAATTTGTCTATAGAAATTTTCAAATAAAATTGTGTAAATAAATTGATATATTTCAAGAGTTTGTCTTCGATACAGTTTGTGTGTTAAGCATACGAAATTAAAATATATATATTTATATATATATATATGTGTTTATTTTGTATTTATTACAATGTGACATGTGGTATTTGTCCGCTCAACATTTCTCTCAATGTATGTATTACATGTGTGTATGTATGTATGCATGTATGTATGTTTGTCTGTCTGTCTGTCTGTCTGTCGGTAGCAGAGAACAGCTGAGAACTTGGCAATCTGAATCAGTATTTATACATGCATATACATGTGTAGCGGCGTTGATAATGAAAATAAAACAAAAATGTATCTATCCATTTCATGGATGCTCTCGCAGGCAACTCGCGTTCAGTCTGCCGGCATCGTTTCTTCTAATTAGAACGTCAATTTAAATAGTAAACGTGCGCGCGCGTATCCAAAACACAAAAAAAAACAAAAACATAATAAATAACATTTTTCAAAACAAAACAAAAAAAAAAAATAATAAAAAATAATAATTAAATTTCAGCTGCATTGCGACGTTGTTAATCTTGTGTGTGTTTTCCCCGTTACAAATTGTTGTGCTTTATAAATAAAAAAACATTCTTGGAGTGCGATAAGTGATGCTGCAGCAGAAGACTCTTGATTGATATTTATTTCGATTCATAATATATATACTCTGTTGCCATGGTCTATGAGACCTCCTATGAGAGTGGCCGTCAGCCATTTAAGCCCGATATTCATCGTGGCAAATGGGAAAAGCCAACGGATTTTATTTATGCCTGCTTTGGCCTGGCACTCAAATTGGACTTATTTGTTATTTCGTATTGGTTTTACTTTGATATGGGCTGTAAGTACCGTCTATATATATACATATATACATTTATTATATGGTATATGCACGAGGTGTCAATTTCCAGCCAAATGCAAAAATTCATTTTAAATTCTGCCATCTGCTGATAAGCCCATCAATCTAGTATTCAATGGATGAGATCAATGCAGGCTATGTAAAATGGCGAGGGCTGCTCGTAAAGATTGTGAAACTACGTTAAATGAGTGTATTCATAATATAAATTATGTTAGCCTATAACTGGTTTAATTATCTATTTTACATATTTTTTATTTTTTATTTTATTTATTTAGGCTATTTAATTTTTTATATTTTTTTTTTTGTATTTTTAAAATGTATCATTTTCACTAAAATTCTACTTAATATAAAAATATACCCACTGAAAGCAGCAAATTTTTTCCGAGGTAAACTATTCGATTTATGGGGCGTTACTTTAATAACATATTTTTAGCTATTTCAAACATTTTTGCTGATAAAAAGCACATAAATTAAATAGAACATGTTTATTCAATTTTGGCCTTGACTATTTGAATATTTTGAGATAAAAGATACATTTGTTTACCTTGAAGCTCTATTTTATATATACGTCTATGCAAACGGTATACACAATTTCTTTTTTGTTCTATATATCTAAAAGAGTTTTTAAATTTTCTTTTTTTTTAGTATTTGGCATGTTACCCTACTATATCTATATGGCCATCTATCTGGTGCCCATTCTGATCATACACTCCTTTATGGGCCAATTCTCAAGCAGCGGCTTTATTTCAGCTTTTCGACTATCGCCATTCTTCAAAGGTAATATATATATATATAAATATAACTGAATATGCAATATTATAAATATTATTACCTTTCTAATTTCAGGCATGGGCTATGTAAGTCTTGTGCTGAGCATTGCCAGTCTGCTCTATTATAGCATCTTTGCGATTGTCCCTTTGATATTCATTGCGAATTCGCTGCGTCCGACAATGCCCTGGAGTTGTGAGGGTTTCAAGCCACAGAATAATCTAACAACTGTTAGTATAAAACTAAAAATTAAAAACTAAGAATTTAAAATTTAAAAATTTAAAATTGAAAATTAAAAATAAAAGTTAAAAATTAAAAATTTAAAATTTAAAATTAAAAATTTAAAATTTAAAATTTAAAATTAAAAATTTAAAAATTAAAAATTAAAAATTAAAAATAAAAAATAAAAATTAAAAATTAAAAAGTAAAAATAACGAATTAAAAATCAAAAATTAAAAATTAAAATTAAAAAAAAAAAATAAAAATTAAAAATTTAAAAATTAAAAATTGAAAATTAAAAATTTAAAATTAAAAATAATTAATTAATTAATACATATGAGCCAACTTATAATTATATTAATTCTCGTTTGCAGATCTGTAATATGTCGCAACCCCAATTGTCTGAACTACTGCTAAGCACGAATGTAACGGAAATATATGACATGACAGTTATTCATGTCCCTTCTGTGCTTTTCTTCAAGTAAGTCCTTTGATTAAACTTTGATTAAACTTAAAGTTTAACTATTTTAATTGTAGACAACATTATGAGACATTGGGCAAAAGCATGTTTATGACCGAAGTTGAGGAATTTGAGTTATCCTGGCACATAACGGGTTTCTCATTTGTTGTCTGGGCACTGATTGCATTTATTTTCTACAAGTTTTCGGAAACTGGCAAGGTAAGCTTTGAGTACTAAATAAAAGACACACTTTAAATCTTAACTCAGGATTTATAAACATTTATTTGCATTGACTACACAATTTATGGTTTGTTAATTGTTCCATTTTAGATTGGAAAACTGTTGAGATACTTGGTTCTGACGACCTTGGTCCTGTTGTTGATCTGCTTTGTTCGCTTCCTGTTTCTGCCGGGCGCATTAGATGGATTGACGCACTATGTGAGACCTCGTCTGGACTCGATGTTCAATGGCGGGATGACAATGCCAATTATTGTGCTGCAGGCCTTTGGCTCTGGCTGGGGCACCATCATGGCCTTGTCCAGTTTCAACAGCTTCAAAACGAACATTATGAGCTATTGCTGGATAATTGGCTTTGGCCAGACTCTGGTCTATATTCTCTTCGGCATGGTCACCTTTATGCTGGATCATTATTTTCAGAGTAGGCAAAAACTTTAAATACATACTCTTTGCATTATTATCCTTACATATTTATATACATTCCTAAAGCCATCAAGACGGGCGACTTTGAAACATTTGTGGAGACCAACTGGCTTTTGTATTTGTCCAGTGCGAGCGCTTTGTCCACTTTGGAGCTACCCAATTTGTGGACAATTATTTATTACTCCCTGTTGCTGCTGGCCTCAATTATAGTTATGGTTAGTTCAGCTTTAACTTATAATCTTCTTATGTTAATAATTGTATTTCGATTCAGGTCACTCAACTCTTCACTATCTTCACGAGCCTCTTCGATGAGTTCGAGCGCTTGCGGCCTTATAAAAAAGAAGTTATCTTTGGTCTTTTGGGTTTCTTGGCACTCGCCTCGCAACTGTTTACCACGAATGTAAGTGAAATATATTTATAATATATATTTTATCTCTCTGATTATTCTGTGTCGTTAGCATGGCATCGTCTACTTCTCGGCATTATCCTTGGATGGCATTATGACGCATAGCGTGATGCATTTGCTGCTCCTGCTCGCTGTCCTTTGGGTCTATGGACGCGAACGCTTCCAGCGGGACATTGAGTTTATGCTTGGACAGCCCTTTGCCTCATGGAAGATATTCATATTGAGATTTATAGCGCCGCTCTTCTTGCTCTACTCACTGGTTAGTCTACAAATAATAACTATATAAAGATATTTACACTTATCTTTTATTTGTCTCTCCACTTTTAGCTAATGGGCACCTTTATTTCTTCTATGGAACATGCCTTTTCCTCTTCGTTTTTGTTGTTTATTAGTCTAAGTCTGGTGCTGTTGCCGCTGTTGTTCATTCCGGGCTATGGCGTCTATATAATGTGGCAGAATACGGGCAGATTTTGTGATCGCTTTAGGCGCGCCTGTCGCCCCAATGATTGGTATCCTACGGAAATGGAGGATCGCCAGCAGTACGAGGAGGTTGTCGGCAATTCCGATATCACCCATCAGCTATTCGAGGTCACCGAGGAGGTTAACTGAGCACTTATTGTATAATATATAATTATGTGTGTGCCAACTAATAAAAGACATTTTAGCAAAGTTGAGATTATGTAGAAAGAAAGTAATTGTTTTGTTTTAAAAATTATTTTGTCATTTCTCCCTCCGAATCGGACATAAATGCCGGCATCTTTCGTTGTCTTCTGAACTTTTCGTATTCCTCGCGATCTTCCGGATCGGCCGGTGTCCAATCCAAGGGCTTGAGACGCCTCTTTAAACTGACGCACAGATTGTCACGCTTCCGGAACATAACGAAGAATACGTAAATCGGTATCCAGATAACCGAAGATGCGAAACTACCCCAGCCGAGGATAATGGCCCAGTCCGGATATTCAACGCCGTTATAAGTGATTTTTCGTATGAATATAATACTCGTAAAGAGAATAAACTGAAAATTGATTGCATTCAAAATAGAAATATATATATGTATAAGACAATAATTAGGTCTTACGATCAGAACCACAGGAGATACATATTTCCAGGTTATTTTCCAAAATAAACTTGGCCGCCTCCTCAGCATGAACTCCATGTCTGTCATGAAATTGTCGATGCCATAAAACCAGGACACCATTAAAATTTCCACCAGACAAATTACTATAATCGCTATGGCCGACGAATACCAATCGAATAACTGCAATATATACATGCCAGCCTGGAAATATAAACAACAGTTAGTTAAGGTTATAGTTAAAGGATCCCAACTTACATTTGTGCACATTATGCTTGAGATGCCAAAGAAAATGATGCATAACAACGATGTCAATTTCTTTTTGTGATTACGCAGAAAAACTACTTCATCCAGTATAGATGAAATAACGCATTCCAATTGGACAAACTAAGAAAGAAAAAAAATTAAATCAATGAGAGTTTATCAAGCAATCAGATACTCTGTTTGCAAAGTGAGTTGAAAAAAGTCTGAGGGCAATTTTTAATCTGTTTTAAGGCAACTTTAACAATAGTATAAATATATAGGGCATAAATTGAATGTGTATACCCACCACACTGTCAATGCCCAATAGAAAGAGCATAATAAAAAATAAAATTGCCCAAAGTTGAGGTATAGGCAACATTGCAATGGCCTCGGGATATGTGACGAAGGCCAGTCCAGCGCCCGAAGTGGCAACTGTGGCAACGGGTATGCCCGACCTCTCTAAAAGGACCACACTTTAGCAATCAATAAACAAATAAATATATATATAGAGAGATATATATACCCGATAGAAAACCCAATACGGAGAAGACCACAAAACCGGCATAAATACTTGTGAACACATTGACCGATACAACCAGAATGGAATCCATTTTGGCATTATTGCGAAAGTTATTGAAGCTGGCCATGTTCACGATGCCGCCCCAGCCAGGCCCGAGGCCAAAGAACATCTGTACGGCAGCATCGGCCCAAACCTTCAGATCCAAGAGACGATGCCATTCGGGATAGATGAAGAACATAATTCCACGTGCAGCGCCGGGCAAAGTGACGCCACGGACAAAGAGGATGGTCAGCAGGACATAGGGAAACGTGGCTGTGAAGTAGGCAACCTTGCCCACCTAAAAGATATATATGTATATATATGTATATTAAAATATATATATATTATCCGACAACAGCTTACCGATTTAATGCCTCGTACCACACAGAAAAATATGATTAACCAAGTGATAAATAGGCTGATAAACTGTTCCCAGACCATGCCACCGATTACTGCGATGCTCTCCGAGATGCGCAGGACTTCCAGGCTAAAAAGAGAAATGATTTCTGTTTTTGTTTGCAACTAAAAAAATTTAAATGGAATTCAACTCAACCCACTGAAAAAACTCATCCGCCGAGGTGACAGCTCGACCCTCTACGAATCTCAACTATATTTGTTTAAAAAAAAAAAACAACTATAAATTCTTAGCATAATTAACAATTGTTTTTAGCACTTACTTACCTGCTCAACGGCCGTGCAGTTATTTGTATTCCACGAATGATTACAGTCCACCCATGGAACCGTCTTCCAAAAGCAATAATAAATCATACGCACCGGATACGATATAATTACCGAATAGTAGCAAAGACAATACAAATTCACAATGACCATACAAATGCCGGTGCCTTTGAGAATGGGCACCAATCGAAACATGCCCGTGCAGCCCGTCCCCGAGAATTGTCCTATCAGTACCTCCAAATAGAACAATGGAATGCCGCATAAAATCACCATCAACATATATGGTATAAGGAATGCACCTAAAACGATTAAAACTCTAATTTACAGCTGGATTCGAACCAGGGGATTGTAGGGGATAGTTAAGCAGAACTTAAACTCTTCTTAGGAGAGAGTCTAAAAACACAAACGAATATTTTATATAAGGGCTTAGCCAAAGCGGGCTTAAATCAGAGGACAAATATTTTATAAAAGTCAAGTATTGTCTAAGTCAAGCTAATTTATTAAAATATTAATAAAATAAATAAAATTAAATTTTTTATTTTTAAATATAAAAAAAAAAAAACAAAAAAAAAAACAAATGCCAAAATATAATCCTTCGAGCCGGATTTGAACCAGCGACCTATGGATTTCAACATATCGCGAATCAGTAAACTGATGCCACAAGAGCAAGCGCTGTCTAGGCCGGGGTATTGTTTGGCCTAGAGTCCTGCCACTGCTAGCAGCATCAAGCCTCGAAAACTCTACAGTCCATCGCTCTACCAACTGAGCTATCGAAGGCACTCGCTGGCCGCCAGCCAAAGCCCCAACAAAAGCCAAACACATCAGCTTTCACTCGAAAGCTAAACCAATTGCTCTGGCTAATAATAGATACTGCACTCGCTGTGTACACACACAAACACACACACAACACACACACACAACACACACACTCTGACGTCAGTCAGAGCATGCGCTATTTTTAGGTACGAGCTACACTCAAAAGGCAAAAGTTGAGCGAATTGAGCGAGCATAAAAACTCATTGAAATGTTCACTCATCAGCCATTACTGGATACAACAAGTAAAAGTGCTCTCTTCATATACCCTATACATTAAATAAATGGTAGGTTTGGCTATGCTGGCTTTTAACTTCAATTAGATATGAAAAACGTGTAATCGATAAATATCGATTTTGTGTAATTTTAACTAAATTTTATGTTTTCTTCGTACCTTTTTCTTTACATATATTTTATATCTTTATCTTAGTTGAAAATATCTTTACATACCTATATAATTTTAATTTAATTGAAATTTTAAAAATATAGATATTTATCGATTTTGTGAAATTTGAAGAGCTTCCAAAAATCATAAGAGGGAAGTATTTATTTTTGAAAAAAATTGTACAAAATTTAGTTTTTTAAAATGAACCAAGTATTAATATATAATATTGAATCAATCTAAAGAATAATCCATGACTATCGATTAACTTTGGGGCGCATTATGGCGAATTATGGGGACTCGACTATATACATGTATTTATATATGCATACTATAATAATATGCCCAATCTGCAACTCATTTAAATTGTGTACAGGGTATAATGGAAACAATTGTTTGTGGTCTCTCATCTGTCATCAAGTTTAAGTGGGTTTCGGGGTGGGGGTTGGGGGGACGGGAATGGGGATGGGGTTTACTTGGTGGCACTTACCGCCGCCGCTGCGGTAACACAGATAGGGGAAACGCCAAACATTGCCAATGCCGATGGCATAGCCGATGAGCGTGAGTACAAATTCAGTTTTCGATGCCCATTGGCCGCGATTCAGGTCGCGTGTTATCCTTTTGTCCTTTCGCCCCTTATTTTTCGGATCATTTTCGTCCTGTTGCATTCCTCGTACTTAATTTGAATTTATTTCTATGATTTTAAGCATTTTCTTCTAGTATGTAGTTAATTAGTTAAAAATCGCGTTATAAAAGTACAAAAGGGAAATAGTGAAAAAAATACTGAAACTTTAGCAAAAATCTAATATAATAAAATTGTTAATGGGCCATATTATGAATTTTATTATTAGGCCTGCTGAGCCGAAGGCTACCCTACAAAATTATGTAATTGGTGTGAATTAATAATTAATATATCTATAAAAAAGAAGAGTGTTCTCTATCCTAGTTATTTCTAAGTGAAGATTTAACTTTAAATTTATAAATTTCTCAGATGTTTCACTTGGGCTTAAAGATATTTGAAAACACTTTTCACATTAGGTTCTTTCTTTTAGTAAATGTTAACTGTTTTTCATGTTTTATTGGCAACTTTTAGCATCGTTAAAATTAATTGGTTTTAGTTCACGTTTTCTTCTAAGTCTAGCTTATGATTTAGATGAGTGGTATTTGTTAAAGCTTCCGTTTGTCTCCATCGGGTTCCAATTTGGCAGGAACGCACTTCGATTTTCTTCGATTTCTAGAGAATGTTTAGGCCAAGAAGAAGAAGAAGAGGCAGCAGGGCCAGCATTGACCTCTGACCGCTGGCCGAACTGTGTCCTGCGGTGGCCGTGTAGTCGTCGGGTCGTCGGGACTCGCGTTTCTCGGCCTTCTCGCAGATGTCGCCGCAATTCGCGTGCTCGCAAATATCGCAAATATTCGATTTGGGAGCGCGATAAAACTGACGAGCGCGACGAGCTGAAGGTGGAAGGATCAATAAGGGATTTTTTCATGCGAAATTATTATGAAAAGGACCCACCGCTATCGTAGTAATCGTACATGACAACGGGCACCGGTCGATGCTTGGTGACCTTCACCGTTTTGTACGCATGCAACGTGGGGCAAACTTCGCGTCTATCCAAATAATCAAAGTAGATGATGACCTTTGTGTCCCGTTGTTGCGTCTCCACCCGCTTGATCCGTTCACTGGACTCGAGCGTGGGCAGCGTATCGGTGTCGACGACAAAGCCGCTGGGCAAGTGAACCTCCATCACGGCCATGTTGGAGCGCTCGGCATCGCCGGAAACGGAAACGAAGCTGGCGCAGGCGGACAGATGCAAATAGTCCGCATGCGAATTGCGATTCACGGTGGGATCCAGAACGAATCTGGGCCAGGCGCTGGTCACATTCGTGTTGTATCTGTAGCTGACCTGAGCCAGAGCCAGGCCGCGTCCCGTGGCTGAAACACTTACGTTCCTAATGTTGCTGGGCAGCTGCAAAGACAGAGAGAAAGATGGGACTTAAATGAGTTTATCCTTTTCGGAGGGTTAATTTTAGTTCAGTTTACCTCCACGCTTTGCAGCGCCAGCGAATTCTCCGCATTGACATTTAGAATGGTCTCGGCGCCCTCGCCGTAGTGGAAGCCCACCTGGAGGTTGTTGGCCTGGCTGGAGAAGCGTTCGGCGAACATCAGCAGCGCCTGCAGACCCACCACGGTGTCCTGGGAGGCGACAAATCCGCCAAACCCATTGCGCTGATCCATCAGCCAGTTGAGCACGGGCAAAGCATCGCCCACCAGATTATTCTCGAGCAGGGCCAGAGCCGCATACGCCGAGATCTCAATGTTAACGCTGCGCGTCGCATTGTACCACGGAGATTGCTGTTCCGTCGACGGCGCCGTCTTGTTCCACCACTTGCGACCGTCCGCATTGGTGGCCAGCGAGTCCAGGCGCTGCAGGAACGCGGCCTTGGCGTTGTGATTGGCCCGCGAGAGCACATAAGTGCCCAGTGCCATGGCGTGCAGATTAGAGGAGGTGTCCAAGCCACGGGCAATAAAATCGAGTGCTTTGTTAATATTATTGCGATACTCGGGATGCAAATCCTAAGAGAGAGATTCAATCTTAGTTTCACTTTTGGTGCAGTTAATTTTATTTAACCCACCACATTCTCCATCATGGCCAACGTCACGAATGCGGTCAGACTAATGCCGCCATCGTCGAACTGTTCGAAGATGTCGCCACGCTCCTCGTAGCCTCCGTTGCCGGACTGAACGCTGGCCAAATAGGCCAAGGCCGACTGCAGGACATGCTCGTCCACCTGGATGTAGGGCGCCGCCTGACGCAGCGATCGGGCCACATAGGCTGTTAGCCACGTCGAACTCTGCTTGGCCGACAGTCCAAAGGCGCTAAAGGCACCGTTCTCGTGGCGATAATAAAGCAGACGCTGATAACCCACTGCGAGGTTCTTGGTGGCACTCAGCTCCAGCTCGGGCGTCAGCTGGCGAAGGCGCTGATGGGATTCAGGAATAGAAATTTAATAGAAAAAAGACTTGAACTGAGCGCTTGTCTGATTGATAGTTTAAGTAAATGATTGATTGGTTGACCAATTCACTGATTGTATAACTGAGTAGACTAACTTGCTGTTTAATTAATTAATCTATAGATGATTAACTGACTGAATGACAGGCTTATAAATTGAGTGATGGATTAATGAAAAACTGATTGATTTATGAATTGATTGACTGATGGTCAAGTGAATAACGGCATTTTTAACCAACTGATTGACTGACTGATTGATTTTTAGACTAATTGATTGACTGATTCAATGAATTTCTAATTAGCTGATTTTTGAATAACAGATTGATGATTTTCTGATTGATTGACTGACTGACTAATTAAATAACTATCTGATTGACAGACTAACTGAAATACTAACCGATTCATTTTTTGACTGACTGACTGACTAACTGGTTTATTGATTGATGATTAAGCAATTGTCTCATTGATTGAATCACTGATTGATTGACTTTATAACTAATTGACTGACTTACTGTATGACTGACTAAGCAATTGATTGACTGATTGATCGACTTTAACTTACGCCCAAATAACGCAGCACCATAAGATTCGGCACAAAGTTGACCATAGTCTGTTCGCCACAGCCCGTGGGCAGCAGGATCAGCTGCTGCAGATTGCCCACAATGCTGCCCACCAGATCGCCCACGGCGCTCACTTCAATGCTGGTCGAGTCGGGAATCGCATTCCGAGGCACCTTAATGGAAACATTCTGTTTGCGCTGCGCATTTGAGTTGAGCTCGAAGAGGAAACCGCGATTGACGCGTTCCGTGGCACCGGAATGGACCACGAGGAGGGTTTGTTCGACTGTGTCGCCGGCTTGGGAAGTGGTTGCGACTGCCTTCACTGGTAGAGCACCCACCCGACGGGGCGTCACAATAAACGAGATGGAACGGGCTGATTTGGCTGGGACTTGGATGGTGCGACGACTATAGAGTTCCAGTTCTGAAGAAGGACAGATCAATAAAAATGAATAACCTCAACTAATATATGCTCACTTGGCTTATTGGCTTGCTTCGTGTCCAGCTGTGGGAAATCAAAGTCCTGTGCTGTATTATAGAAGGTCACATCGACGCTCAGATCGCTCTCCCTATTATTGTGTACCACAAAAGGCAAAGCAATAAGCTCATCTGGAAATTGAAGAGGTTAAATAAGCTCTATACCATTTTTTATCTGTCAATTTTATCCGCACCCTTTCGTATGGCATAGGGCAGCTCGGTGGCTATGTAGAACTCCTTGTAGGCCTCCAGTTTGCTCATGGGCGCATTTAGGCCCAAGCCATTAACAGGATCCAAAGTGAAGGCGGTCAACAGCCAGGACGTCATATCGCTGGGTATGCGACGATGAATTGTGTTCCGACCATCGCTGCTCGCCGAGATGTTGAGGAAGAGCCACGTGTCCGCCGGATCACGCATGACGTGGACGCGTGGATTGTGCCAATAGGGTTTGGGCGTGTAGGAGAACGCGTAGCGACCCTTGCCGGGCGGCAAAGTGTTCACCTCGATCTTGTGGGCGGGTCCAATGTCGGTTTTGCGTACAGCCGTCAGTTTGTCCTCCTCCATCGTTGTGGAACTATCGCGACCAGTGGAGGGTGTTGACTCAGCCTCTGTAAAGCAAAATATTCCTTTTAATATATTGTCTATATAATATTTATAAATGTGCCCACCTTTCTCCACAAAGTAATCCGTATTGGACATGGTTATCACACCACTTTCCTTGGCGGGCGATCCTACGGGCGTATTCACATCACTCAACTCGTATTCGTAGAGAGCATCCATTAACCGATCATGTGTTAGATCGTGACCTAAGGATAATGATTGATGTTGATTGATTGCTTGATTGATTGCTACACTTACCGCTGCGCAGTGTTGCCGCATTCTGATCCACAACCATGAGACCCACATAGGAATAAGGTTTAGTGCTGATGCTGATGTCGATATCCTGGCCAGGCGGCGCTCGAATGGGCGCCTCAATTTGCACCTGCAATAAGGAAAAGCTTTAATTGAAGTTCTATAATATTTCTAATTCACTTACCGCATTCAAAAGATTCTCCTCGAATTGAATAATCTGCTCGTCGTAGATGAACTCGCCGTTGATCACCATATAAACTAGCAGCTTGGCGCGTGGCATCATCGCAAAGGAGGCCAAGAACTTGATGGTATGATAACTGTTATCAGACACCTGTAAAGGGTATATATGTTTATAGTCTGCTTGATTTTGTTTTTGTTTCTTTGACTCACATCCACTGTGCGTGAGAGTATTATATCACCACGTCCCACAATCTGATACATAAAGTACTTCATGGGCTCATTGGAACGCACAGCAACAGCGATTTCCTGATTGACCATGGGTCTATAAGAAAGAATGATGAGATTATCTTTCAAAATCCCCAAACTCCATCTCCACTTACTTATCATTGAGTACCTTGGCAGTTATATAATTCTTGCCGTGCAAATGCTTTCGGGGCACTTTGCCCACATCACTGATCACGCCCAGATAGTCCACAATTATGGAATGGAACTCATCCCGATCGCCTAGCGGCACCGTAAACTTCATTTTGATCTCACCACGTGAGTCCAGACTGTAAACGGTGCGATTGTACATTTCACTGCTGCCATAAACGTTGGTCAAATAGGCCGTGATCTCCGGATTGAAGTCCCTCAAAGGACTGCCATCGTTGCGGGCAATGCGTGCCTAGATATATCATATATATCATTAGATTAATTAGATCCTTTACGCTATATGTAAGGCTACTCACGGTTGCTTCAAAGGGCACTCCAGGTATATAATAGCTGGGCAGCTTCACAGTCTCCACACGGAAGTGGGTAAGGTAAAGGGTCAGCACCGTTGAGTAATTTTGCACCGATCCCGTCGAGCGTTCCTCGACGAGTGCATCCAATAGATATTGTCTCTCGTAGTCCTGCTTCAGGTGCAGCTCCTGCTGAATGTCAAACTCGAAGTAGGCGTTGCCATCGATGGGCACCACTTTGCGGGTGATCAAATCGTTGACGAAGGGCTGCAGCGACCCAAAGAATGTGGGGTAAATCGATAGGGTGGCCTCGCCCACAATGGGCTTACCAAAGGCGTAGCTGGAAAATAGATTAAATGAAAATAGTAAATAACCTATATACAAAAAATTCAATAATGATATGCTTAATAATAAAAAAACTGCATTTATCGATTAATATATCGATATAATCTTAAACAAAACTTTTTTGCTTATGGTACACCAAAATGTACACCCCAAATTTAATGTCTAAATATGAGATTTGCAAAAAATAGCTGGTACTGGTAATCGATACGTATCGATTTTCAGTAAATATATTAAAGTAATCGATAAAAAATTTTCAACTTGAGCTAGAGATTCGATTAAGTGATCGATATAGTCTGATACATTAATCATTGTTGTTATCGATATTTATCGATTCGGGGTAAATTGGAAAAGCGAACTTGGCTTGACCGAATCGGTCTTTAAGGCTCACCAAGCAGAGTATTATTAATCTAACAACATTTATATAACAACAATATCTACCATTCCAAATATTTACAGGGTATAGCAAGCAACTACTTACTGCGCCCTCACGGTAGCTGCAATCCTTCCATCCTTGTAGATGGCTCGCCTGGGCGTATCAATGTCCACCACAAACTTGGGCAATATGTGATCCAGGACCTCGAAGGTTTGTTTGTGTGGCTGCTCAGCGACATCCACGACGATGGACCAGTCCCCGAATCTCGGATAGTCCGACAATTGGAGCTCGTTGGAGTAGATGGCATTGGTCAGTCGGATGTCCTTGTAGCTCCTGATGATGTTGTTGCCCGAATCGCGGATCTCCACATGCACACGTCCGTAGCCGCGGGCGGGCTTCAAGTTGGCATCCAGGAGAAGAATGCGATAGTGCACCAGATCGCCGGGCTTGTAGATGCTCTTGTCGGTTTGGACCAGCACCGTGTGTTGTTTGGGCTCGAAATGAAGCTGGGTTTCGTTCGTGAAGATAATGCCGCTCAAACCCTCCGCCGTCAGCCGATAACGATCAGCTTTAAGTGCGGGCAACTGTGGGAAATGCAAATCAAAAGTCTTTTAATAATGAACTCTCTTTTTTTGCTGGGTTCAAAGTTCACCTCGAAGTGCAGCAGCTGCGTCGAGTAGGGTCGCAGCTCGACGGTCTTAAAGTCGGTGTAGGTACTGCTCAATATGCCCACCTTGACGCGGGCGGGCTCCGCCGCCTTATGCAGACTCACCGCCACATGGTACTGTGAATGAGGCCTCACTGTATTCGGCGCTATTATCGAATAGAGACTGTAAGTGAGAAGGAAGCAATGTTAATTGCGAGTTGATTGAGTTTAAATACCCTGGCAGACTTAGCTGACTAATTAATTTTCTATTGATTTTTTTATGATATTTTAATATTTCTATATAAGAATATAAAACTGTAATTTAAATATGTCTTTTGTGAATATTGGAAAAAAGAAAAAATAAGGGGTCAAAATGATTTTGCTTCTGAGGAAGATGAAGAGCTAAAAGTAAATTTTTGCAAACCTTTTTTTTAGCTTTATGGACATAGTATTGATATTGATTGATTTCTGATATAATTTTACTAAACTGAAGAGATAAACAATTTTTGCTTGCGAGAAAAATTAAAAGCTACAAGCAAATTTTGTAAGTTTTTATTTTAGCTTTAATTAAATCTTGTTAATAATGATATCTGCAAATATTTAGTTTTCATTCCATTTCCATTTCCATTTAGATATTTCTTCATTTTCCTTTACTAATGTAATCAGCATAACTCTTCAAACAGATCAAGAGTAAACATGCTTTTTATTACATTTAAAATTTCACCTTCTATACTTTACAAATTTCGTTAACAAATCAACCTACCCCACCCCTGCTTTAAAACAGGGCATTTGTGGAGCAATTGTTGTACTTCATTCAGCAGCTCACAAGAAACAATCATAAAAGACAATGTTCCGCAAAGCGTATACTTAATACACCCATGTGTGGCCTGACAGGGTAGCTGAGTCTGTAGCGATTTTGGTTATTTGGTTTTCGGTTAGTTTATTTTTTTTTTTTTTTTTGCTATTCATTCACGCGCCTAACGGAAGAAACACAATAAACAATAATAAAGCCGGGGTAATGTACTTTGGGGTCAGAGTCTTCGAGAGGCCGCGTTTCAGTTTTCGGTTTGATTCATGTCGGAAATGGCGGAGAGCGCTCGATTTTTTTTGTGGTTTTCCTACTCGCTTGAAGAATTTGTAATAACATCTATTGTATTATGGCCAACAATTGCAGCTGCCGGCGGATGGATGAGTCAGGCTAACGTAAAATTAAATTAGCCGCGTACCAGTTAAGAAATTGTTTTTTTTTTTTTGTGTAATGATTTTGCTTATTTATTCATTGTAATTATTTTGTCACTGAATGGATGGGTAATAAAAATTGAAATTTGGGCACTAAATTAAGTGTGTGAAATGAAAAGTAGTCCAATAAAGGTACTGTGAGAATTTGGACTAATAGCTTTAAGTAGCTCATTTAAGTATTCATATATATACCTTTATATGTAATATATATAATCATAAAATAAGTGAAGAAATCTAATACCAAAACAAGTATACATTTTATATATAAAATACTTTGAAACATTTTTACATTAAAAAAATAAATTTGGGCTTAACAATTTTTATTTTTAAACATTTGCCCATAATTTCAAAAAGCCCATTTGCATAACTATTTATAGGGTATGCCTTATTCGGTGCGACGCTTACACAACGTAAGCTTGTTTGGGTTTTTTTCTTCAAAATTTTGTTGCTGAGCTTCGTGCTTGTTATGGCTTTGGGGGAATTAAAATTGTTTACCAAGTAACTTGTTTGCTTTTTTACAACTCTTTTGATTTGGGCGCTGTTCGCAAAAAAAAAAAGAGACAGAGTTTAGAGCCGGGCTAACTGTGCCGTGTTTTGTGGCCCGTTTTGGGCGTAATTCACAGTTTCTGGTTGTTCTAATTTCAATTGTAGCCGCCGTCGTTTAACCTGTTCCCAGCAATCTTTCTTTTGTGTTTATGTCACGTTTAGTTTGGGCCAAACAGGTTCCCTCAGTTCACTTAGCCAAAATGGCAAAAACAAAAATGAAAAAAAAAACAATTTCGCTTTTAGCTTTTTTGTTTGTCTCCATCAAAATTGCCACTAAATGCAGTTTGAAGAGAGGTTTCACATGATTGCATGGCTTTAACTTACGTACTAACTTAATTAAATGGTATGTACAGGCATAAGTTTATATACATATATACATGAATTTAACGCTGCCTTGAGCTGCACCTTATATGGCCAGAGAATAAACTTGTATATGAATTCATTTGCCAACACATTCAGTTGGGCAATAATTGAACTTAAGCCATATTCAGAGCAGGACAGTTTATCGATTGATGGCTCAGGCACAAAAAATATAAAAAAAAAACGCCAACGTTCAACAACAAATCAATCAGAATTCTGCGAATCTAGTTAAACATTCGTATTCGTATTCGTATTCGAGTATTCATTTGCTTTTGCAACCGGTCAGATGGGCAGTCAAGGTGATCCGTCGGAAATCAGGCAGTAAATTTCTCGGTGTCTACTTTTTTTATGTGTCACCAAAACATCAGTTTAACTACTAGTTAAGTTGTAATTAACTACACTAATTAGTCAGTCAACTCATTAAAGCTAAAATTGTGAATCCTCAGAAAGATATTTGTGAACATTGCATCACCCTAACGCATAAGAGCGAAAGAGAGAGAGAGAGAGAAATGTATTCAATGTGCGTAGGCTGAAATCTGAAATCTCGCCAAACTTGACGTGAATTTATTTTATTTCTTTTTTTTTTTTTTTTTTTCCTGCTGTCTTGCACTTAAGACAAGAATGAACAGTTAGCTCGCGTGGGCCACAGATTGAATAACCTTGCAAGAGTGGCATAAAGTTAAGTAATCTTGATCAGCGAATTTAAATAACAGGTATAAATGTCTGCTAGGTTTTATAGTTTGCTTAATCTTTACTCTTTAGTTAACAATTTTTTTTAAATTATATTTAGCAGAAGAGAGCCTAAATGCATTAATAACATAAGTAAGAGCCATAGTTGAATGTAGAAATTGTTTCTAAAATCAGCAGCTAAAATTTTAAGCATTATAAATGGCTTATACTGTTAATTATTGATTTTATTAAAATATATTTGTTAAAAGAAAATTTTTTCTACCTCTGACAATCGTTAATATAGTAAAGTTATCTGATTTTTTAAAATGTCTCCATAGCCCAAAAAAGCTACCTAAGTTCATCAATTGAAGTGGAGCTTAAATAGTAAATATAGAAATCATATTCATTTTTAAGCCCATCCTAATCCACAATATTTATACTTTCTATTTATTTATTACAAATCTAGTGACATTTTTTATATACCCTTCAAGTGCCAGTGTATAACAAGTTAAGCAGGCAAAAACCTTATTTGTTCCCGATCAATATTAAGAGATGAGTCAACTTTTTGAAAACAAGTCAATCTAGAGTCCACAAAATTTGAAAAGTGATTCACAGGGTATTAGTTGCCTTAGAACTCAAGCTGCTTGCTAAAAATGTTCACAAAAAATATCCATATGCATTTATTATTTTCTAAAACAATCAATCAAAGCAAAATTTGAGATGTCACAAGAAATCGCCTGGAAGCTGAATTAATGCTAATTCCTTGATTGCAACTAAATAAATTAAATGAATGGAATAATTAGTTTTTCGGGGCTGCCGGCAATTTTAGCTGCGTGTTAAAGGCAAATAAAATTCGGGTTTGTTGCTTAAGTCTTTTGTTTTTTTTTTGCCTGTTCGAGATTTCGACTCGCTTTAAGTAGCGTGATGTCATTTTCAATGTTGTTATTTGTATTATTTCAAATGTATTTGTCACACTCAACTATTTATTACTGCCGTGTGGGAGGCTATATGTGTGTTAGTGTGTGTGTGATGTTGTTGTTGTTGCTGTTATATTTACTAACCCCTGAGCAGCTGTCAGCGTTGGCAGCAATAAAAGTAAACAAGTCGCGATTGCGGCGAGCGCAAAGTGAACGTGTTTAAACATTTTTCTAATATTAATTTTATTATTTATTAGCACAAGAATTCAAACAGCACACATAATTCACAAATTTCGCATTTCGTTGACTGCCTTTTTTTTATTAAATAGCCTTTCCGTGTGGGCAGTCAAAACAAAGAGCCTGATTTGGCCCGTTTGTTGCTTCACTTGTTTCGACCAGCACCCGACAGACTCGAGCTCGAGATTCGCGATTGCGCCAACTGCCCAAAACAAAGCTCACGTTTTTTTCTTCTTGTTGTTGTTTTTGTACTTTTATATATGTATTATTTTTCACTTTCGTTTTGGCTGCGCTTCCACCTGTTTTTTTTTCGCGTTCGCGCTGTTGTCCGCTCGTAAGCTCGTTTCCAACTGATTGTTTTGCTTTTAGCCAGTTTAAGCTGCCTGCCAAGTGGTCGCAGCAGCAGCAGCAGCAGCGTTTTTCAGCTTTTGAGCTTTCGCGTGGGCAGCGGCTGTAAGTTGCTGTGGTTGCTGTCTTTGCTAAGCCAAGACAATAACTTTTCTAAGGGGGTGTAGATTTAAGTCTGTGCTTAAGGCTTAATTTTGTGGGGAAAGCAGTTAATGTTAATAGATAAAGACTTGTTTGATTAAAATTAAAAAAAGTTGCAATTAAATAATGAAGAAGAAGAAGTCTATAAAAATAGAAGTTTTTTTATAAAATATGTGCTTTGATTATCAAAAAATCAATTATTTATAAATATGTTTATGCTTGATTACTTGATGCTCGATTTTTGTTATATGTAAAAGCTTAAAAATAAATTTTTTATTTATAAATAACTTCAATCAAAATTGAAAGTGATATATTTATATATTGAGGCAATTTGATGTAGTTAAATGTAGCCAATGAAGAAAGCGGCTGACAGTTGTAATTATTGTTGTAAGTATTGTTGTTGTAACATTTTTTAAAAATTTAAATGAATGAAATGAAATTAAAGCCGCATGAAATGTAATCTTCTTTAATATTTTATAGTCACAACTGATTTGTTCGCTGCATTAATTTTAAAAGCAGAAGTTTTTCCATATCTCTGCCTATAAATGCTTTTGTTAGTTAATATTACAGTTAGTTAGAGTTGAAAAGCCTTCAAATGCAACGCTTTCAGGGGGCTCTCTTAGCCTTGTTTGGTTTGTGGCTGCTGCTCCTGGGATTGGGATTGGGTTTGGGGAACTGTGCTCGTCGCATCGGAATGACAGGCCGGGAAAGACACATCTGGAAATCGCCCACAGACTATGCCGTAGTTGATCCGTTTGTTATGGATCGATCGAATAACTACTCAAGGATATATTTATATTCATCTCATTTGCGGTGTGTGCTAATCGAATATTCACATCACATTCACAGGAAGAACTCACGAAGCTGTCGGAGACGTGCAGAGGAATCGGCATGAAGTGCAAACAATCTGAGGAATGCTGCAGCTTTCAGTGCATGATGCCCTACGGAGAGTGTGTGCTCTTAGGACCGACTAAGTAGGGTTTCAAAAAAGTATTTTTTAATAAATAAAAATTGTAACAAAACTAATTTAGTTTGCTTTTATTACTTTCAAGCATTTTAAAAACATTTCTTTACAGGGTATACACAAATATATACTTAAAAGTTTTCATTAAGCGCTCTCTCTCACTCTAATAATTACTCAGGGCGAGATAGCTAGTAGAGCTGCTTGTGGTTTGTGTCTATGCTATAAGCTTATAAGCTTTTAAGCGCTTAAGTTGCCAGACTGAAGAATTTAAATAATGATTTTTAGTTAGTACGACAAACGAACGTTAAGAGACTAAATTAAAAAATAATATTAAAGAAAATACAATTATTATATTAAAAAAAAACTCGATAGGAAAATTTAATCAATTTAGTTAACTACTAAGCACAACTAAATATGAGTCCAGTTTATATAGACAAAGCCAGTTTGAGGGGCGTATAAAATATTCTTTGATAGTTGAATAACTGTATAACAACAATTTGTATTCAATTTGTATCACTTACAACTAACACATATTAAAACATTTCGTGCAGTGCATTCAACTGAATTGCGCTAAATGGTAGACACACACACACACTCACACATACACAAATACTATCGCGTCATGTTTTCTAACATCAATATTGCAATGCCATTTGACATTTGTTATGGGCGATGGGCGCAAAACGCCGCCGACTGCAGACCAAAAGAACGGACAGAAGAAGGACAGCGGAAAATGCGGAAACGTACCAAGAGGAAGAGAGAAGGCGAGAGGGCGATGGGGGGGGGGGGGTGTTTGGTTGGCAGCGAGTTGACCGGGCCCCAATGTAACCGGTCAAACGGAGTGATTTTTATTGGCTTGTTGCTTTTTCGATTCACTGATAAATTGTTAATGTCACGCCACACACACACACAGAGATATTCACACACACACACATATGGTCGTAAAATGCAATGTTACAAATTTATTATTTATGTGGCGCTAAGCTTTGTGCGCATAGAGCCAACCAAAATTTACCATAGAGCCAACACAGTCAATATGCCAAAGTGTGAGAGACCAATGATAATATTTTTTTTTTTAAGGGAAGGGGCTGGGAAGGAGGGGGGGGAGCACCAATTTTGCGCCGCATAAAATTGCATTTGATGTGTGCATAGGAAATTGCCAGGCGGGCTAGAAACCAAGGGGGGAGGGGGGAGGACTTCCATAAATCAAACATTTGGTCAGGTCGTGGTAATGCAAATGCACTCAGAAACAGAAGGAGGTCTTTTAATTGGTAAGATTTAAAAACAAACAAATATATTTAATACTCAAATATAATCAAATTTAAATGATTTTGCTATGCAAAAACAATTTAAAAATATTTTAAGAAATGATAAGTAGGATTATAAAAAAATCATAATAGAAATTCTTGTGTTTAGCATTTTTATTGAATTAATTGATATATGTATGTTCAATAAAAAAAATTAAATTAAATGGAATAAGAATAGACAATATATATATGAATAATTAGGCTACCTTTTAAAAATGATTGAAAACTTTATATTTATTTAATTACTGCGATAAATCTAAATTCAAAATAATTTTTTAATTTTGTTTACATTATTTTTATAATGATAAAAATTTCATACTTATACAAATTTCTTTTTTTTATAATTATATACATATGTTTATATTCAAGAATAAATTCTTAAAATGTATCAAACTTTTTTTTTATATATTAATCAATCAAATCAAATCAATATTTCTCCATATTTGATCACTTTATATAAATGTTTTTTTGAGTGCAATTAGTTGCCAACATGTTTACTGTTAAGCGGCTGGCAATTAATGCAGCTGCCAAAACAAGCAAACGACCCTAGTGCAATTCGCACTTTAATTAATTAGACATTCATTTTCAGCAACAACAGCAACAACTGCAACAGCAACAGCAGCCAGCTGCCCCCCGAGGCGGCATTTCCCCCCTGACTGGCCAACAATTTAACTATACACCTGTCTGTCTCTCCGTGTGTCTTTCCGTCCGTTTGTCAGCTTGTCGCTTTTGTAATGTGCACCGGGGTTGTCCCCTTTGGTATAAGGCGACGTCGGCATCGGTGGCAGCCATTATGCTTCGCAGGCGTAATAAATTAGCACAAACATGCCACTAAAATGGCACGCCCACCTGCCTCCCCCCCTCTCGAGCACCCACCTGGCCCCAGCGGCGCTGACCTGCAACCTACGTAAAATGCTGTCAATGCAGTGTTCCGCATGCCAATGCAATTCCATTTTGGATGCGGCAAACAGCACGCCTGGGATTTGGCCTGGGATTTGCGCACAATGTGTTTAGTGCCAACAACAACTTCGCCGCAAACACTGATGAGTATGAGCCCCAATTCTAGTCTCCCCTCCCCTCCCCCCTATAACTCCAGTCCACTTCAATCCAAGCAAATCAAATGAAATGTTTGCAATGCATTCTCAAGTAACTCAGCTCTCAATTCTCAGCTTTACTCTCGAACAGTTGACAATAAAAATGACAACCAAAGTGACACTAAAAATGGGTAGTCATAAATTGTTTTTAAGGATAGCTTTGAATTCAATCAACATTTAAGTACAAGCTTTTGAAAGTGTAAGAAATTAAATAATGATAGAAAAGTACTAAGAAGCTGCCAAATTATTATATTTAAAGTTTATTTACTAAGAAAGCTTATTTATTATACAGCTGAAATGTATATATAGTAATCTGAGATTAAATTGATTGAATGGCTTTCTTTTATAACAGGAGCCCAACTTTGATTAGAAAAATTGTTAATGTTATAATATAATATAGTTTCAATACATATGTATATAGTCTTTATGGAGGACAGTTAACAAAAAAAAAACACAAATATAATACGGACACTACAATATCATTAAAAACTCTGCTATGCCAAAAATCTTTAAAAAAAATCTTTTAGAATTTATTGATTATAAAAGCTATAAAATCTTTAAGCTTTAAAATGAATTCTATAAAATTAAAAAAAAAAAGAAATAAATATAATTAATAAAACTAATGTACGAATTGAGGTTGGATTTGAGAAACAAGATTTTAAAAATAAAATCATTTAATCATTATTCAATTTAAATCATTAATTATCATTTAAGCCACATATATGAATTGTATTTTTTTTGGGCAACAGTTTAGTCACAAATTCTCTTTTTAAGCTAATTCATATTTTTAAAAGCCACAAAAAAAATCTGGCTTCGAATCTCCATTCCTCAAAGTAAAAAGTAAGTAAAAATAAAAATGGTTGTAGTTATTTTTATTTCGACAAGCGGCATTTTCTTAGCCGGTCCTCATCTTTAACCTGGCTACGAATCGAGCGCCGTTCGCTTCGGGCCATTAACTCGCGCCTTGCACTTCGGGCTTAAAGGCAATTTAAGAAGATGTTGCAACAACATTGTTGCACTCTCTCTCTCTCTCTCTCTCTCTCTCTCTATACGCACAACTTTATCAGCTACGACTTCGATGTGGCGGCCGCCGCTTGTGGCATGCGGCATGCGGCATGCGGCATGCGGCATGCGGCATGCGGCATGCGGCATGTTTCCAGATAGAATACGACGCCACTCCCACTTTTATTTCGCTTCATTTTCTTCATTTTTTTTTTGCTTTTCGTTGCTTGCGCACTTTTCATCTTGGCGCTGCATACGAAATTTATGGGTTTTATTATGTGATTTATGCAATGCGCGCTGTCCGCGACGGGGCACGCAACGCGCAACGCAACGCGTCGGATTTTTACGCCGGAAATGTGCCCATCGACTGCGTGTTAAGTCTCGCACACACACATACACACACTAACACACACACACACACACACTATCCGGGTTCAGGGGGCATAAGTGTTTTTTATTATTGCCCGCCAGTTTTTATTGCGACTGCTCCGCTCGTGTTTTACTTATTTAATTTCTCAGCTGCTATCGCTCCGCTTTTCCTTCTCCTTCTCCTGCGTTGGCATTGTCCTTGTCGTTGACAGGCACGGGCAGGGCGCACGTGAGCGCCGGACACGTTGATATAGAGCGTTAATGTCCCCGACTTGCATTATGCCCGGGCGCGGGAAATTGCGAGGAGACGCGTTTTCAGGGCGGCCCCAATAACGGCATCTAACCAAAAACGTGCTATAAATTCCAATCAGAGTCGCCACAGTGTCGCGCATTGCGGCCCATTGTCAATCAACACGCACACACCCACACACACACACACTCACACACACACACACACACTTGCAGGTTGCCCCCGAGCGTATTTACATTTCCGGGCGAGTCATGCGAGCCGCCGCTGCAGAACGGGACTCAGGTGCATACGCCCTACGATAGTCGCAGCAGAGCTGAGAGCGGAGACAGCCTCGTGTCGTGACACGAAAATGATGCACGTTGCACTGACAAATTAAAATTCAATTAAATTAAATAAAAAACTAAACAAAACTGCCAAATGTTAATCTAAACATTCCAGAATTAAAATTATATTTATATATTTCAAATTTTTATTTCTAACCAGAATATTTTATTTAAACCCCAACTGAACTTTTCATTCATAAGAACTGTGCTTTCAAATAAATGCCTTTTAAAACCAGCTTCATAAACTAAGCCCAAAAGCTGAACAGTATTTTCAAACATTGTATTAATAATAAAGATATTTATGACAATATTTATTAACTTAAAAGCGAACTTGAAGTCAAACATTTTCCAAGAAGACATCAGTTGTTATTAATATATTTAACATATAGTATATATATATAATTTATAAATGCAACACATTAAATATAAAATGTTTATTCAATATATATTAAAAGTTATATATTATAAAAATATATTTATTTTTATTTATTATACACAGCTTTAAAAGTGAGGTCTTGAAACCTAGTTTTAATTGTGTTTTTTAATACCTATACTATTCAAATAAAGAAGGGTAATATTATGTATATAAATTTAATTTATATATAATTATTTTTAACCTTTATAATAATAATAATAAATATATGTTCTTTATGTATACTAAAATGGAAGCATTTAGTTGCCATTTAAAATATCTTAGACCTTTTATTTTATATATATAAATAAATATATATTTCCTAAATATGCCCTTTGTCCATCTCAAAGGACTTCCACTCGTAAATCTCCCAGCAGTGGGCTGGATCAGATTGCACATGTTGTGGCCATTGGACGTTGCCTTTTTTTTTGGCCGGTTTCAACTTTCAGTTTTAAAGCGGCGACAAATAAAAGAAATTTATTGCACTTTTGCAATTATTGCAAAGCAAAACCGAAACCAAAGCTGATCCTATGGAGCTTGACATTGCCCGAGGCTAAATGATTCACGCCTCGCTAACTTGTCGTCGGACGAGGGGTAGGGGAGAGGGTGTGAGGAGGGGGGAGGTAAAGGTGGGTGGTTGCCTTAATGCCTTGGGGGCCTAAAAGAAATTTCATTTTTATTGTGCTCGACACTTAACTTTATTAATTTTCCAACCAATGACGAGTGCTGGGCGGAAAAATGGGTGGCTGCATAGAGGGAGGGAGGGGGGAAGTTGTTGCTTTAGTAATCCATTACCGCAGGTGCCGTAAAAATGCTTAGTTTACGATATGCGATTAACGCGAAACAAGTGCGCCATAAAATTTGCCGGGTCCTTTCCTTTTGTTGCCCTTTTTTCTTATCGACCAGATATTAAGAAGGGGGCCAAAGTTGGTTGGTTGGGTTTTTTTTGGGGGCCGCCCCATCATTCGGATAATTTCAATAAAACAACTGTCATCAACATGCTTTCGATATGTGTCTGTCTATTTTACTAGCATTTAATAGGGGTATTCCCTACTCATAAAACACACGGTACACAAATAAACAAAAGTTTATTTTATTAGCGCTTAAGCTGAAATTGTTGTGTAAAGCTTTTAATGAAAAGTCAGCAATTAAGGAACAGTTGTTGGTTTGGGTTTGACAATGAAGGATAATAAGGGAGGAGATTGGAAGATTGGGCTGAAAATTATCCATTTGCTTTGAAGGAACTAGAAAGTCTTTAAGGGAGGCTTCATTAGAAAGGTCTTAAAGAGGCCTTAACTATTTTGAAGTATAAATTCTTCTCTTTCTTTTATAACACTCTGACTGGATTAAAATTTAAATTAAAATTAAATTAAATCAAAAATTTAAATACAGGGTATACTTGAATGTTTTTTCTTTTTTACTATAAGTTTTCTCATTTATTTCCACACAAATTAAAACCTAAAACATATTTAAATTTCCGGCATATAACTTATAGATTATAGCTTATAAAGAATGCCAAATGTTGTTAACTAACTCCATTTTTAGACTCCATTTTTTTTTGGAGTGTCATCCATGGCCGTGTGGCAACCCCAACTACAGTTAGAAGGTCTCTGAAATTAGGCGAGGCAAATTATGCAAAAAGCATAAGTGCAAAAAGCGGACACTTAATCACTCAGCTTCCGCTGGCAGCCGGAAAAGACGAAAGAAGCTGGCAGCAGGCAGAAAGAAATTAAAGTGAAGTATGCCCAAAAACTTTGGCTGCCTTTCAAATGGCGCCGGATACAAAGCCCGTGCCGGGTGCCCCAATCCGGTGTGTTCGAAACTAGACGAGGCGTCGTCGTTGCGCTTCGAAAGCACATAAATTTTAATAATTTATCCCATATTATTCCACTTAAGTCGTTTAGATTTTCATAATAAATTAATAACGACAAACGCTGCGACGTCGGCGACCTTGCGGCTCGGCTGGACAAACAAGGACGAAGGACTCCGCAGCACACAGCCGCATCAATTGCCAACGCGCTAAAGTTCTTTGTTCGTGTGTGGGAAACTTTTGGGCGGCGACTACTATTTAAATGCCATAGAGAGTCTGTGATGACAGCGTGCTGAGTTCGTGTCTCGTGACACGAGATGAACACGCCTAATTTATTGACATATTTTTTTTTTATAGTAATTACTTTTTGTTTGTTTCTCTCCCGTGCAAAACAATAAATAATTATGTTAATAATAATAATAAAGCTTAAAATAGGTTTTATTATGTAATTTATATTCTTTTAATTACTTGAATTGACACTCGTAAAGTCAACCGTTTCAAATCAATAAATAAATAAAATAAATAAAAAAAATAAATAAAAAAAATAAATAAATAAAATAAATAAATAAAACAAATAAATAAAATAAAAAAATAAAATAAATAAATAAAGTAAATAAATAAAATAAATAAATATAATTAAAAATTATGCGTCAAAAATTATGTTAATAATTTAATGTGACTAAAAAACTTAAAGCTTGAAATATTTTTTACTATGCGTGCTTTAAAAACATTATCACTATAAACAAATGCTCTAATCTATAGGCTAATAAGCTATGTTTGACATATTTATTGTTCGTGTCGTGTCACGCGACCATCTCTAAGAAGCAGACGCAATCCCGCAGCTACTGATGATGATGATGATGGTGAGCGACACAATGTCGGAAGCGCCTTTCGATTGGGTTACAGCATTGTGCACTGAGTAGGGGTAGTCCTTCTAAGGGGATCTTGGGGGGCGTGGAAAAAAGGGGGTGGGGGGGGGGCGGCCAAAACGGATGTGCGTGGCTGTGTTACGTGCGCTGCTGGGCGCTGCTTTTGTGGCTTATTTATACGCTTAATTTGCGCCACAATTTTATTTACAAATTGTTGGCCAAAACGCCAAAAGTTGCGCCTTGCGGCCAACTGAGATTTGCGGCATTTCGGTTAATGTTTTATTGTGAGACAAAAGCGGAAATTTATTGTGTTGCACGCACAGGCCACACAAAATTCGGTTGGCTTCAAGTGGCAACAACAAATTTATTGACATACACAAGGAAACAAGCAATTGGCCAAACGCCTCGCTGATTAGCCTTGGCTTAAAGAGTGAGGGAGAGAAAGGGAGAGAAAGGGAGAGAGTGTGTGCCTTCAGTTAATGCAAGGCTCTGTTAACAGCTCGTCAAATACAATTTGCCAAAGTAGCACACACACACTTAATCACAGACAACAAGACAGGACACTAGCCACAGGACTCTGTCCGGCAGGTTGTTTATCAAATTTTCCAGTTATCGATGCTGATGCTGCCCCAACAACAACAACAACAACAACAACAATAAGTCGCCGCAATCATGAAACGTTTTATTATAAAATATGTGTATGCTGGCCAAGACTAAGAAAATTTCAGCTCCCCCGTTGTGGCACATTTTCCAGCATTTTCCAGCATTTTCAGCATTCATCAGCAGTGAAAAGCGTTCAGTCAAGTCTCGAACTCGAACTTGACATGACTTGACCAGGCTCCCAGTCAGCTATTGCCATGGCTCTCACAGTTACAGTTTTGATATGCTGCACTGTGCACAGTGGTATAAAGTGATCAATTTAGAGACTAAATGTGTTTAGTGTATTTAATTGCATAATTTTAATCTTTTAATAGACCAATTTAATTGGGCATTAAATACAAGTTAACCTTAATAAAAAATATTTAGAATTAATATAAGCCAAGAATCCCTGAATCAGATTTGAACTAAAGATATATCTCATTCTAGTTTATTAATACAAAGAGTCCCTAAAAAAAAAGAATCCACAAAATTGTTTGCCCCTCACTTTGTGCATTTGTTCCACTGTACACAGGGGACTTGACATCACCTCTGGCCGTGTTTTTTTAGCTGCCCGGCAAATTGTATTTCTCTTATTTTTTGTTTTCTGTTTTACTTATTTTTTTTTGTACCGTTTTCTGTTAACGTCTATGCGATAAAGCTATCGAAGCTGTCATTATAGATTTGCCATGATCGAATGACAGACAAGAGCTGTTGATGGACCATAAGCATAGCTATTGTCTGTGTGTGTGTGTGCGAGTGTGTGTGTGCTGTCTTTATTGTGTGTACTTAAGTTTGTGAGTCACTTAATATTGTGGCTTGTATGTGTGTTTTCCACTTTTCATTACGTGCTTTTGCACGTGTTCATTTTCCAAATTTCAATAGCTTTGGCTTTGCTATCTGCATTTGCATATGTGTGCGTGTGCGTGTGTTGTCTTTGTGTGTGTGTTGGTTTCTAGTACCATTGAATTGATTGATGTTTGATGCACTCAACCACAACGACATGCAGCTAACCGCAACGCTGCTGCTGCTGCTGTAGTTGCTGCTGCTGCGGCTTTAGCTGCTGCTCGGTCTCGGCTTCTATCTTTCAGCCACGCCCCCTTTGCCGCCTTGCCACCTGCTGTCATTGCGCATTTCTGTAGCATACTTTTTGGAGCGCCGCTGGCAGCCAAGCAAAGGAATTCGAAAGTTCTCAGTTGATATTTGTTCCTTGTTGTTGTTGTTGTTGCTATTTGTTGTTTGTTGCTGCTGCTTGTTGTATGCGTATTTCGGAAGAGCCAATGCGTCAATTGCGACCACAGCACAAATAAAAACCAAAAAGAAAAAATATAAAGAAATGTGCAAGAGTTGCCAGTATACGCCTAGTAAAATACCCTGTACAGAACTTTGAGCTGTTGTTTTTGAGATACTTATTAAATTGTATACATATATACAACATTTCATTCAATCATTCTCTATCTTTTCTTTCCTTTTCATTAATAACTTTTTCAATCATTAATACGCAGGTATTTCATTAACTTTTTAAATGGTTAAAATGAGGAAGATGTCGATAAAGTATAATATATATATATTGTGTATACCTTATATATGTGAATTAACAAGAAAATAATTTTAATTTTAATTTTAATTTACTTCTTTAAGTATAAATAAAGTAGAATTGTGTAAGATATAAGTTAAATTAAAATTAAACCAATAAAAAATGTCTAAATAATTCGGCTGGATAGATTTTGCTAGATTTTTTTAATATAGACAGATAATGGCATACATAAAAAGACGGGCTAGTTAACTTCAGCTAATCATAAAAAATAGTCAATAATAAGTAGCTACTCACTTCTTATGACTGCACCAAAACACCTACCTACCCTCTATCTAATTGTACAGGGTATGCAATAAAAATAGCCCCCCCTTAAAATAAGCAACAACAGTTCGCGCTTTTAGCCATGAATTACAACGATTTCGTATGCAGTAATCTGACCGCACATAAATTTTGTGACCAGTTTTTTAACCCCATACACATGAATATTCACACATAATACTTTATACTTTATACTTTATACTCTCCACTAACTGCAAGGACCAAAAGCTAACAGTATTTGTGTGTGTGTGTGTGTTTGGATCACTTGCGGAATATACATATAATAAATGTGCAAACACGTTTTGATTTACGCCAGCGCCTATGCGTTTTAATCATATTTCAATAAATTAAATATTTATTATAAAAATGCGGCAATAAATAAATTGAGTAAATATGTGCACAAAGGACCAACAACAACAACAACAACAACAATAGCAGCAATAACAACTAAAGTGACATTTAGTTTAAAGGTGATTTGGGTTAAGGATGTTCTTTTTTTCATACCCTTTAATTTTGGGGTATTTGAAATTGATAAAGGATTCAAACGAAAATAAAGATTATTTCTTTGAAATTAAATTACTTTAGGAAAGCTTTTCCCCAACTTTAATTGAAAACAAAATTGGCACAATTAAAATTAAAATGAAAAGAAATTATGAAAATAAAGTATAAATAGGAATTAAGGGAAATCTTTAAGTTAATTTTATATTTCATAACAAATTGACTGCAATAGTTTAAATTGTCCCTCGATTTAATGGATCGCATGAAATGAATACTTCTTGTTTTTGTAGAGCAATCGATGCAAATCAATTCGCGAGCTTAAAAAGTTTTTATTGCGCTTTTTATTTTTTTTGCAAAAGCGTTTTTTAATGCAAGCGCTTTAGTTTATTTATTGACATTTTGTCACGCACAAAAATTGATTTTTATTGCACAAGGCAAAGCCATTCCCTCTCCAATTTGAAGGCATTTGCTCATTTGCATAATTGCCACAAAAACCTGGCGAATTTTAAAGTGCATTTATCAAATTGCAATCGTGCCACATGAAGTTGCAAGTTCGTCAGCTGGCCACGCCCCCTTTTGGGTTTCTTTTTATGCATCCTTTGTTCGTATTTTGCACTTCCGCTATAAATTGTGGAGTTTATGGTGCGTATCACTCGCCCAAATGTTTTACATGCAATTCGGGCCAACTGCAAAACAAGCCGCCCCAAGAAACAGAAAAAGGCCCCACCCCCACCCCAAAAACTTAACTTAGCCAACTTCCAGCGAAATTTATTGGAGTTCCAAGTGAGCAACTATTTTTTTTTTGTCTACCAGCTAACCCACGTGAACTGCTTGAGAATTATAAACAGCTTATTTGAAATTTTCTTTTAAAATAAATTCATCGATTTTATTTGAGCACGAATTTATTTTTTAGATCTCTTTGATTTACAATATTCGAGTTTTAGTTTATGTCTAATATTTGTATTTCTAAGAATTTGTATTTATTTTTAAAATTTTTTATATTTATTTATATTTATTTAACACATATTTACTTAAAAATAAAAGTTGCTTTTGCCTTATGCATTTTTTAAGTGCCATTAACTCATATTGAAATTAGTTTCTGTTTTCTATATAAAAAAAGTCAATAAAAATAAATTAAAATTAGTATTTATTAAGCTGATTCAGAAGTTGTTAATTTGACTGTCAAATTTTATTTTACACATTTGCTAAAACAGGTTTTAACTCCAGATAAATTTTATTTATATATTTATATTTTTATTTATATAATTTACTATATAAATATTTTTGTCTTTTTTGCTTCTGTCTGATAACAAAGCCTGGAGTTACACAGGTAACTTTTTGGACTGTAAATAGTTTAAAGCCCGAGCTGAGCTGAGCTGAGAATAGCGCAGAAGTTATGCGACTTAAACGCAGAGCGAGGAACTTTCCGGATTTAAGGGTTGACAAGGGGAAAACTTTGGCTGCAACTAAATCGCAGTTACATTTTGGGGGGGGTAAGAAACTTATAAAAATCCATTTGCTGGCTGCATTTAATGAGCTTAGCCGCGCTTTGTTTTTGGCCAGGTTAAGACATGCAGCTGGCGGGTTCGTAATTCGCTGCCGCATTGCGTTTCTAATTCACATGTTTGCGGCTGCTCAAGTTTTCAGTTTGTCCAATGCTTTATGTGGGCCACCCAAATCCATTGTTGCCACCTTGTTGAAAAGTTGCAGCTGCCGCGGCGGCTGCTGCAACTGATGTTGGTCAACCCGGTCTACAATGACGCAGCGGCATTCGCCCGGCCCGTTCTTGTAATTGCAACAGCGGTTGCACCTCGGCGCACCTGGCCGCAAAAACACCGCTCTCGACAGCTCGGCCGCAGCAGAAAAGCAAAGCAAAGTTTTCTGCGCCACACGGCACTGATTTTCATCGAGCTGCTTCGCTGCCTGCAATGCACCAGAGACTTTCAGACGACTCCTGCAGCATTGCAGCCAAGTTAACTCTTTATTCTACTTATCCCTTTTGCTTGCCTCGAAAATAATGCCGAAGAAATGTGCGCAAGTTGCAATAAAAAAAAAAAATGGTAGGGGGAATTTTATTTTAAGCTATTTAATTGTTAATATGAATTTAATTTTTCAAATAATTAAAACACTCTTTAATTTTGCTTTTGATGGGGTTATAAACTGAACGGTTTTTTTTATATTTATATTTATTTGTTTCCATTTACTTTTTTAACAGTTTATATGCAAATTTTAAATATTTGCAAGCTACTTTTAAATAATTTAATTAAATAATACATATGTATTTATATATATATAAATAAACCCATAAATATTTTTTATATATATTTTTAAAGCTTCTGTCAAATATTTTCGCATTTACTTTGATGAATTTTTGAATCCATTTTGTTTTAATTTACTCTGTTGAAACTTGTATCCAAATTGCAAATATTTTAAACCTGCTTGTAAAATATTTAACGATAAAATACTTAGCTGCCTTTAAACTTTCCATCATATGAACTTAAAGCAACTTCCACCTCTTTTTTTTTGCTGTGTAACCAACTTTTTATTGGCCAACTTGTAAATGCAGCTGCAGTGAGATAAATATCATTATTTATCCAAAATGATGCAGTGCATGGCAGCAGTTACAAGGTGCTTACAATTTTTCCAAATATGCCAACTTCAAGCAAACCGCACTCAACAAGAAGGAAAAAATATGTAAAAAGCATCGATAACAACCGGAAGTGCCCGAAAGGATGCCAGGATGGCGGAATGGCAGCAGTCAGGAGTCAGGACTCGGCAATCGGCAGGCGGGCGTCCAAGCGAAAGCATTTTGCATTTGAATTATATAAAAAATGAATTGGCAATCGCCATTTGATTTCATCGCTGCCCTCGCAGCTCGTTTACCTTGGCCCGCCATTCGACTTGGCCAATTGCATTTTATTTATTTACCATTTAGAATGTCGAGCCAAGGCGGCATTTTAAAGTGGCCTTCAATTGCGCCCGGCCGGGCAATCAAACGGCGAACGCGGCCTGATGAATTACCAACTAGTTCGCTGTATGTCGACAATATGCGGCATCAAATATTAAATGCAACAACGGAAAAGGCAGAAAAAAAATAAAAAACAAAAATAGTTGCGGCAAAGGGCATTAACAACTTCTTGATACTCTGTTTTTTAGAGTATGATTTGTAAAAGTTGACAGAGGGAGTAAAGTATTAAGTGGAGAGAGTGAGGTAGACATGTAGATGTAGATGTATATGTAGAAGGAAAGAGAGAGAGAGCGAGAGTGAGTAAGATAGAGAGAGGGAGAGAAAGATAGAGACTGAGTAAGATAGAGAGAATGAGAAAAAGCGAAGTAGAGAGCGATAGAGAAGGAGGCAAGAAGAGTAAATAATAATGTTGCTAATACTTTAATTAATTATATACTTAAGAGAGAGAGAGAGAGAAAAAGAGAGAGAGAGAGAAAGACACAGAGTGAGACAGAGAGATATTGCTTTCTTATAAGATCTTTAATAGTTCTGCTAACAAATTTGATGACTTCTTGTTAAATATTATACTAAGTATTTATTATCAATATAAAATATAAGGAAAATTTAATACAGCTAAAAGAAAATACACTCATTTTATTCATTTTAAACAAACCCAATACACACTTAATGCCAACTCGAATAGTGCATTTAAAGAGAGCCCAAAAAATAAACAAAATTAACGACGTTTGGCGATGCTGCATTGCCAGGCACAGGAACAGGAAAAGAAACAGGAGCAGGAGCAGGAGCAGGAGCAGGAACAGGCCATTGCTGTTTTCGATCATTAGAAGTGACAGAGCCGCAAAACCCACGTGCGACGAGTGTCCTGTCCCTCTATTCCCCTCTTTCTGCCGCTCTCTTTCTCTCTTTCGTTTTGGTCATTTGTCGTGCCTCAGTTTTTTGGCCTCAGTTCAATTTTCTGGTCATGCACATGGCAGCCGCTGCAACGCCCCCCCCCCCCCCCAACCATCCTCCCCCCCCCCATTCCTTTAGCCAGGACAACAACGATTGTTCGACGTGGCTGCTGCTGCTGTTGCTGCTGCTGTTGCAGTAGGCCGCAATGTAATCAACGAAATCGCTGAAATCGCCTGAAATCGGCGAGCACGCTGCATTTATGGGCGTTTTGTCTAGGCAACGTAACGGGGCAATAACAACAACAACAACAACAACATGAACAACAACATGAACAACATTCAGTACAATGGACAAACAACAAGAATAATCGCCGGAGGCTAAAGAAATCATGGCTAGCACAGCCATTAACGGCAAATCTGGCAACGCTTTTAATTGCGCACACAAAAGGCCAACACACAGCATCCGAAAATGAGTTATAAGCGCAGCCCCGGAAAATTGCTACTGGGCCTAAATCAGTTGCTGGCCGAGAGCGGCCCAAACGGAACGTTATGAAGTGTGGAAAACGTTCAACGCTATCTAAAAAATATTCAATGGGAACTTAAAGCAAGTTTAATTTAGAAGAGAAAAGGCTTCTTTATATATATTAAAATATATATCAATTTCCCTTAGTTCAACTATCTTTAAAACTTTAATTGAGGCAGTTTATTTTGTTTAACTTATCACTTAACAAATTTAAATTTAAATTTAATTTAACACACAACTCAGTTGGTCAGTAATAGACTTGTAAACACACAGAGCAATATTTCAACCAATATATATATATATATGTTTCTATATACAGCTCTATAGATCGATTAATAATCCTTAGATCAAGTGAAACATTAACACCTACTGAAAGGCAGACGAGCCAACGACAGTCAACAAGTAAAACTAATCTGACAGCTAAACAAATAATGGTGATTTTTATGCCATGAACACACTAACAGAGAGAGACAGAGAGAGAGAGAGAGACAGAGAGAGAGAGATAAGAGTGGGAGAGAGAGCTGACTAATGGTGTTGTTATACAAAACGAGGCTGACGCTGGCCAAAGGGAAACCTTTTGCAAAAGGCGTTAAAAATGGGCTAAGTAAGTCACGGCCAGGACCTGGCCTAAACTGTGTGTGTGTGTGTGTGTGTGTTTGTGGCAGCCTCCACGCTAATCAAATTGTTTATGTTTATTTATTAAATAAAAATTATAAAATCAGGCGAACACGATTGCGTTAAAACGTGACAAAGGGATTTGCCAATTAAGCGTTGGCTTGTTAACAATGCTTGCTCTCTGGTTAACCTTTGGCACATGCAAGACAACAACCACACACACTTACACACACACACACACCCATGTGTGGAGTGTGTGTTAAGTATTGTTGAAGTTGTTGTTGCCTTCGCCGTAATTTCTGTGTACACAAAACGCAACGTTAAGCAAACAGGGCGCAGCGTGGCCAAGAGACCAGCCCAAGGAAAACAACTAAATATGAGTATTTTTTATCAAGTATACGACGCGTTGGATGGCCTATAAATAAGTGATTAACATGGGATAAAAACGTACATAATTTATTTCTTTGAGCTCGAGGCTATAATAAAGAAATTGCAATAGCTAACAGTTTATTTTTAAATATATTTATATAAATAGTTGTGAATATTTAATCGATTGAAGAATTGGTTGAAATCGATAGCATTTTTTTACAAGAAATTCAGAAAGAGACATATATATTTTTTATTAAATTTATGGATAAAACTACTGTAAAAAATATCGATAGGTTAAAAACATATTTATCAGTAGCTTCAATATAATTCTTTTTTGTGTTTAACCATTTATTTTTGTATCTCTGATTCTACAGATCACATTGGAAACTGAAAGAGCTTTGCATATAAAAAAAGTCTTTATTAAAATTATCGAAATTGTTATCGATAAATTTGCGACAAGAAAGAACACTTATCCAAAGCTAAACAATAGAAGTTTATTAGTATTGTCTTAAAAGCTTGTGTGCCTATTTTTAATACTTCGACTTTTAAAATTAAATTTGTACAGGGTATATAAAGAATGCAGAGGGTCCAACTTGTGTGCCTATTTTTAATTTATGCACTGGCACTGGACTTGTTATGTTTAGCGCTGGCTGCCACTTCACTTGATGAGGCGAGGAAAGCCAAGGGGCGGGGCAAACAAGAACAACAACAACAACAACAAGAACTAAGGTAAACAATTAGAAAAAAAGCCTCGCATGTTGCATGCGACTCAAGGGGCGGCAGTTGCAGGTGGAGGCGCTCGAGCGCAGCTGACAAAAAGAAGAAAAAAAAAGCAACAACAAAAACAACAACAACAAAAATTAAAACAGCAACAAATTTGTTGCATACTTCGCGGCAACGCGCTTCAAGTGCCCCACATGCTTTGGGGCAAGCTCATGACTGCGGCAAATTAACACAATATCTTGAAGCAAGCGACAAGCAGCGTGTGTGTGAGAGAGAGGGAAGGAGGGAGAGGGAAAGTGAGTGCGAGTGTGTGGAACGCAGAGTTGCCAATTTCGCTTGTTTCCCGTCAAATTTGGCTATTTAATTTGAGTGCGCTTGTTTAGAAAATATTAAAAGGCAGCGGGAGGAATTTTATGTTGCTGAAACTTAAAGTTTCTATTAGTAAATTAGTAGCTAAAAAATATATATAAATATATCTGTTAAAAGCTTTGAAACCTCTTTTTCCACTTCCAGTCTTTCACGTTTTATCAGCGAAATCTTTATAAAGAAACTAGAAAGTAAGCATTATAAAACTTAAAAAAATCTTCTTGGTACCCCTTCTTGTTTTTCATATTTTTACAAAAATATCTCTGAAAATATGCCATAAAAATTGTGTTTATTTTTAATTAAGAAAAAATATATTAATATATATGTATATATAGTATTTCATAGAAAGCTTAAATAAAAAATTCTGCAAACAAATATTTATATTTATATAATTTCTACATATTTGAAATAGATTCATTTTTCTTTATAAAATTTAGCTTTCTTAAAGTCTGGCAACCCTGGTCAGTTGATTGTGTTTTCAAGCGCTCGCTTTTAATTTTTAATAAATTGCCGTTTGCAAATTGGCCTCGAGGCCATTTATATGAAAAGCCGTCACAGTTTTTCGCATAGGGAAAAACAAAAACATGGGCTTAAATTGCATTGTTTATCGCATTAGTTGGCCATTTGAAGGGGCTTACACTGTGAGCTTTTTGGCTTAATGGCTTTATAGATCGTGGCATGCTTTAAGGCCAACTTGCAACTTGCCACACGCCGTGTGACGAGTCGCTGCCACTTGGGATGCATTTTCGTGGCCTACTTGCAACTGGCGTTGAGCGACGTGTTGGCCCTGATTTGCATATGGCAAATAAACGCGTATTCAATACAAATACACAAACACAAATACACACACACACACACTCACACACACACATCTGTACACATATGCATTTCCCGCTGATAAACTGATTGCAGCCACAGTTGACGATGGGTGAGGGGAGGGGAAGGGGGGGGGGGAGTAACTGTGAAGTGGGTGTAAAGCATTCGAGCGAAGTCGAAACAGTTGCGAAATTTATAACCAAAAAGGGAATCACAATATCGCATATAAATTTATGTACAAAAACAGAGGCGAAGCGTATAAATAAAAGCAAGGTCGAATTTTAAATACACTACTTTTTGTTAGGCTAAAGTGAGCATAAGAAATAGAATTTTTTATTGTTAAATAAATATGTTTATAAATAATATATAGCGATGGGTTTTCTCTTTTTCTTTAACTTTTTATAAATATAAATTTATATATATTAAATATTTTTCAAAATATATGCGAGATCAAATTTAAATTCCCTTAATACAAAGGGTATCATGTCTGTCTGGTGTATATGTGTGTGTGCGTGTGTGTGTGTATTTGGTTTGTCCAACAACAACAGCATGCGAAAAAAGTCCCCAACAAAGATGTGTCGATAAAACAGATTTCGATATCAACAGCGACAGAAAGGACGACAGCAAGGACGACACGCGAAGTGCCAAATGTGCTGGAAGTTGCTCACATGTGTGTGTGTGTGTGTGCGAGTGTGTGTGTGTGTGTCTGATTGCGGTTGTGATTTTCGCTGAAACTCTATTCACCCATAATTTACTCGCTTTTTAAATTTTTGCCATTGGAGAAAATATCAATTTCAGTGAAAATGCAAATTCCAAAATTGAAAGAACTGAAAATGCGAGAAGTGGGAATACAACGGAAGGGATGGAGCGAAAGGGGGCGTGGCTGAAAGGTGGGTAGGGGGCTATTGCGAAGCTGTTGCGGATGGCAAACTGTTTATGGCTGCCGCCTCGACGCGCAGCGAGCAGATTGTTTCCGCAGTTGTAGACTTTTGGCAGGCGGCAAAGCACAACACACACACACACACACAGAGACACACACTAGCACACACACACACACACTAGCACACACACTTGCACACACTCTTTCGCACACACAAAGTCCAATGAGTCGGAAGTAAGTGCGAGAATTTTGCAGATTTTTCTTGACTCCCACATAAAGCTTAACTGCACTGCAACAAAAAAAGGGTTGGCTTTGGCTTTGTTGTACAGAGAAATAAATAAAAGGCCATATTGTTTGTTGGAATGCAATTTGGTATCACAATTTAAATAGCCTAGATGGTTAGAGCCTCTTTGGTTAAAAGTTAGGATTACAATTGAAAGCATCTTTATAGAAGTTTTATTTATTGTGCTCAACAATAAATATATTAACATTTTGTATAGAGCTTATATTAATTGGACAAATCCATTAACTTCATATTTTCTTTTTCTATATTCTTTTTAAATTAAAAATTTAAATGAAAAAATATCTAAATTAAAATAAAAAATGCATATATTAGTTTAAGCTTAAGTCCTTTAAATATTACTGCTAAAAATACCTACATATATATTATACGATCTTATATAATATAATATAATATTTCTATTTCTCGCTGCTTGTGTCTAAAGTGCAATTCGTAGATAATAAAGATTAATATTTTAAGTTGTCATTTATTTTTTAAGCCAAATTCTTAAATTATTTCAATTCGCACATTTTTATATTTATTTTATTCATTTTGTCCAGTGTATTTGTGTCTCTCTTTCACACTTATCAGTGCTTAACTAATGCTGTTTCTGTCATTTTTACAGCTCAGTGAAATGCTTCTCTTCCCCTCCCCTCCCCTCTACCTCTCTCTCTCTCTCTCTCTCTCTCCCCCGCACCGCAGTCGAAGTGTTAATTTACGAAATTGCTGCAGATTTCATTGAGTTAAGAAGTTCTACGCCAAGTTGTGTGTGTGTTGTGTGTGTGTGTGTTTGTGTGTTGTTCTGTCTTTCGTTTTTCCCCCTCTTCACTGCATTTATTTATGCATGTAAATGTTCGCACACACACACCCCGGCCCCCTTTCCCCCTGTTTTTTTTTTTACCCCTATTTAACCCAGGGCCCGGGGGGGGGGTGGCCCCGCCCCCCCCCCCCCCCCCCTTTCTGCCGCCCGAGTGGATGTTTATAGTGTCTGGCGCTATCAGAGCGCTTCGATCTTGGTAAAATGGAAATTTACACGTTAACACTTTTGGCCGCTTGTAAGTGATTTGGTTTTAATTCGCTTGATGGCGTCTGTTGGCCACCAGCTGCCAGACGTGGCACCCCCCTACCCCACCCTATATAACCCAACCCAATCCTGGCCAGAACTATGCCAAAACGTTTGCGGCCGCACGGCAAAAACAGTAACAACAACAAATGCAACAACAACAACAACATCAACAACGGCAAATGTTGTCCAACAAACTCGTCCTTTGGGTCTGCACTCATGTGTGGGCTATATTTACATATATGTATATAGATATATATATATATATACACTCAGCGAAAAGTGAAGTTAGTTAAGCTAGAATAGAATTATTTTGCATAGGTATTAAATATGTATATTTTTACACATGTATATTATTTATATATCTAAATTTTATATAAATTTTATATTGTCTTATATTTTCATACACTCAACGAAAAGAGCAGTAGGTTTAGCTAGAAAATAATTTAATTTAATATAATTTAAATATATATTTTCCTTTAAATAAATTATATATGTATCTAAGCTTTACTTGACTTTTTAAATGTTTAATTAAAGAATTTAAATGTAACCTGGGTATCAGCTATAATTTTTTCTGCGTGTATAAAATATATATGTATTTATGTGTGTCTGTGTTTGTTTGTTTGTATCTGTGCCCCGTGTTGCAAGCTCGTAGGCGTGCCGCACAGTCTTTAGTCTATGTTAATTTTTGGTTGTGCTCGTGTTTCTTGTCTTCCCCTTTGCCTGCCACATGCCGCCTGCCGCCTGCCACTTGCCACTTGCCACTTGCTACTTGGCACTTGCTACATGCTACTCGTTACTTGTTGTTAGTTTGCCGTGCTCGTTTTTATGATGCAGCAAAGAAATGTCTGCTGATAAAAACACAACGCACACAGGCGATCCTCTGACACGCCCCCCCTGCTACCCCCTTCTCCCACGCCCGCAAAATTTGAATTTCACATGAGGTTGGAGCCAACATCTAATGTTCTGTCCATTCGAAGCCATTTACATATGACTGCCTGGCAAAAATGTGTCGAACGGCAAAGCCAAAAGAAATGACGAAGAAGAAGAAGACAGGAGAAGATAAGTCCTGGCAGGAGCTGTACCTGTCAGCTCAAGCAATATAGCCATACGAAGTGGATACCTGGGGTATGAAAGGGGGACGGTAGAAAAAAAAGGTAAATAAAATATATGACTAAGGATTGAGAGAATTGGGAAAAATGAGAAGAAAAATCTCTTCTGTATCGATTTATATTATATTTAATATACGATTCTAACTTTTGAAGGATCTCTTCCCAAAGTTAATTTCCACATCAATTTTTGTGTTCTAATACTCAAAAGACTTAACCAAATACTTAAAGCCCACTTTCAATTTGAAGTCTATAAAGCTTTCAACTCGTCTCCACAATAAATACCCTATCCACCATTTAAATACACTTTCAATAGTCAATCGTTGTCAAAGTTGTTCTACAAAATGCATATAAAAGTAATCAGAGGATTCCTTAAGGACGAATCTGTGATTTCGCGCATAGCCGTCGGCAATTTATTGAGTTCTGCTTGTGTTTCGTCCCAGGAAGCAGCTTGGCTCAATATCAGCGCCTTTTTTATGTGGTCGCTTATCTAAGGGTCCTGTTTGCCAGGACTACTCCGTCTGTTTGTTTGTTTTCACAGGCTAAGGCGACAATCATGCGAAATTACACAGCCCCAGGCGAGGCAGGATTTGGTGGGGGGAAGGGGGGAGGTTGGGAAGGAAGGACATTTCGGTGTTTAACTAAATCAAATCGATATCGAATTTAGTTGTCAACGCGGCGCAGAAGTTGGTTTTTCTTTTGCTTTTCTTCGGTTTCTTTGCAGTATGTCAAATTCCGTGTGTTGGTTAGGAAAAGGGGAGGGGGAAGGCCAAAAGGGAGCTTTGTGGGCTCTTTGGTTTCAATTTCGCTTGAACTTGCGGGCCACGCCCCCTTTGGCCCTGCCGCCCCCCTCGCCCATGCCGGCCACAAACGAAATGTGAAACACAAGGCACAAAAGCATGCGAAAAACTTCGTGTCTTGTGTTTTTGGCAGATCCTCAAAGCCAGCCAACGACTCCTTTGGCCTGCGGGTTGCGTGTTCCCCTCCTCCCCCCCAAGTGTTTTCTTTCATTTCACCAATCTGTCTGGCTGGCTTGCTGCCTGTCTGTCTTTCTGTCTGTCTGTCTGTGCGTGTGACCGCATGGCAAAAAGCCACAGGTTATGAGTTTTTCATTACGTTCTCAGATTGCGGCCAGCAACGGAACCAGGGCCAAAAACCAGGGCCATAACGTTTATGTGTGCGTTTTGTTTAGCTCGTCGGTTTGGCAAGACACCAGCAATTGTGTGTGCTGTAGCATTTATAACTATATTAAAGCGCATTTAGAGCTAATAAATAATTATATATGCCTAAATAAGCTGAATATGTTTTAAAATCCATATATAGACAATAATTTACAATAAATTGTATCTATTAATTCGATTATAGCCACAAATTAGCTTTATTGTATATACATATATTCTCACTAAAGCATTAAAACACATTAAATTTAAGCTTTTAAGCCTCAATTTTTAGTTAAAAATCTATTGTGAATATTAAAATTAGGTTAATGCGTAAGCTAACACAGCAGATAATGTAATTTGTCTTTGTCCAAACTAAGTTCGACTGTTAACTCAATAAGAACTGCAAACAAGTATCGATGCTGCTAGTTTTTGTCTTCCGGTTGAGCGCGACACGCGAATTAAGTGAAAGTGCGAATAAAGCGGTATTAAATGGTTTTTTTAAGTGCTTAAAATGTGCTAAAAGTGTTTGCAAATGTGTTAGGTGCTCCAATGTCTTAAAGGCAATTGAAATGCATGCGTTTTTTGTAAAATAGATGATCGTTTAGCTTTGTGAAAATTGGCGTGGTGTTCGTTAAAAAAAGGCGCGAGTTTGATGCATACATGTGTGTGTTTGATCACGCACATGCAAAATGCAGCGTATTGAGAGAAGTTCGATCGAACCTTGCACTGGCTTGTGCGTTTGCTTTTTGTTCGAGTGATATTCAAGGATTTAGCTAGTTTAGTTCGATCAAAATAATTTTAGTACAGCTTAAACATGTGTGCGTGTGCATGTTTGTGCTTGTTTAATGTGCGCTTGTGAAATTGTTGGGCTCAGCAAAATGTGCCAGCGAAAGACAACGAAAAGCTGGGACACAAAACAGAACATGCGCCAGGTATGTAAACGTACGATAAGAGGAGGGGGTGACAGGGTGGGGGGGGAATAGTTCCGCTATGTTTGCGGCAAAAAGTTTATGAGCCACTGAAATTACAGTTATGTGTGTATTTGTTTTTGTTTGCATGTGTTTATTGTATTTGTTTGGCTAAACAAAAAAAAACAAGGAAATGGCACAATGGGAATTTTGTCGTCCATTGTTATGGGGTGGGACATTTTTGCGCCCGGCCATATTGCAATTATGTGCAGAATGGGAAATTGTTGTTGGCGCCGAGCGGCAATTGTTTTGGCCGGGCGCATAATTCGCGGTCAACATTCGACCGCTGGGCGTGGCCAAATCGACGATTGTAATTGTGAAATTCCAGCAGCAGCAGCAGCAGCTGGGGCACAAATTGTTGGCCGCGTAATTTGATTTTAATGTGAGGGCAACAAAATAAAGGGAATAACTACAAATAATAAGAAGAAGCACACATGAGCACAGTTAATGGGCCCAAAAGCTGCTTTACGTTGATTGCAGCGCCCGAGAATGTAAAGGGAAGCACTTTGTGCAATTTAGCTTTTGGCCAAAGTCATTAAGCTTGATGTTTAAGCCAAGTCGGGCCTGACTTGGCAATGCTTTGAATTGGATTTGGGCTGGGATTGGGTTGGCTTGTCAACTGGCAACCAGTTGGCTGACTAAAGGCAGATTTACAGTCAGTTGTCCGTCCATCTATCCGTCAGACAGACAGACAGACAGACAGTCAAACACACAGTCAGTTGGTCGGCCAAAAGCGGATGCATTACAAAGGACATCAAGTCGGGATATTGAGTTTTGTGCGCAACAAAGAAAAGCGCATACAAAGCCGAGCGCAAAATAAATGCTTCTTTGTTGGATTGCACGATGATGGAGTGGACGGGCGGTGAAGGGGCAGTGAGCCGGAGCCAGCGCAGCAAAAAATAAAAAAAATTGAATTACATGCAAGCCAGCGGCAACGGCTTCCACTCTGTTCCGCCCGGCGCCGCCCACTCGCACAACTCCGTTGCCATGTCCTCAAGTTACCGCAGGCGCAAAACTACACTGATTGCGTGTAGGGGGCGTGGACGGCGGGGGCGTGGCTGCTGCGGATATGATAAAGCAGCGGCATAAAAATAAGTAGAAAAGCAACAACGCGCAGCAAGCAAAAGTAAAATGCACAAGCAAACAGCTGCCCCCTCCCCCTCCCCCCTCTCTCGCTCTCTCTCGCTGTCTCACTCTCTGATACCTCACTCCACAGTGCTCAGTGCTCTTCCTGCTTTTTTGTAGCTTCATAAAAAATTTCCCAAGCGGAAATGCAATTTAATTAAAAATGTCCTGCTGGCTGGCTTGCGTTCGTGCTGCTGCCGCTGCTGCTGCTGCTCCTGCTCTGCTTCTTCTTCTTTTCCCTATGCACGTAACTCTCTTCAGCCGCTTCGGCCCCGGCTTCAGCTGAAGGCGCGTCTCTTTCAGCATTGCCCTGGCCCGATTCGCGCAAGGGCCAACTACTTGGCTCACAGTTGTAGGCAAACATGATGAATCTGTTCCGCAGATTTCCCGCTGGACAAAAGTGCCAACCAACCAGTTGGACAACGCACCCGCGCCCCCGAAGCTGTGCTTACCAATGTGCAAACCAAATCCTTTAAGATTAAAAGCTCTAGATAAACAGGCGGCCGCTGAAATGCAGCAAAATTAAATGACCAAAACGCCAGCACCAGCAACAGTGCCCTGGCCCCTAGTTAGAGCCCCCACAGCTCCACATCTTAACTGCATTTAACTAAATTACCATACTCAATTAACATTATACTTATTAAGCGCCCGCTCGAATCCAATCAGACTGTGAAAAGGCCATAGAAAACGAAGTTAGCCGCAGGGCATAAGGCACAGGACGTCAGCTTTTACTTTCTATTTTTTTTTTTTATGCTCAAATGCAAAAACCAAATTAGCTGTCTATTTGTGTGGCAACAATGGCTAAGCTGTTTAGCATTTTTCGTATATTTTTGGGGTAGCTGACCGAAAAAAGTGCAGTTGAAGAGGGCTTAAATTAAAAAATTTGGTTGGTGTAAAGCCCATTTTCTACTCATTTAACACTTTACACTAAAAAATATTAAGGAACACTTTCAGAGAACAAGGGAATTTAAAATATATATAAAGATAGCTATCTTTTAATAATATTTTAAAATAATTTAATGTTGAATATTTCTTAAGATTCCGACTTTCTTTTAATTAACCTATGTATTTTATTTTTCTTGACATTTTAGCCAGAGTATTGTGCTGTCGACTACAGCTGACAAAACCGCGCCTATTTGTTTATAATTTGTTAATTGATTACATATTTTTTGTTGTAGTGTTTTTGCCTATTCTTTTTCGCCACCTTTTTAAAGCATTTTCACACATTGAAACAAATGTTTTTTTTTGCAATAATTCAAAATTTGTTTTGTGATTGTTAACGTCGATTGTTATTTGTTCTTGTTGTTGTTTGTTCTGGTAAATTTGCTTGTTTACATGAACATTTTACACGCTAACAGCCAAACAAATTTTCGCAATTTGTTGCTTTTATTGTTGTTGTTGTTGTTGTCGCTATCAATATCGATGCCAACAGCAGCAGCAGCAGCAACAGTTAACTGTAAAAGATGTGCCAGTGGGCGGCATTTAACGACCACGCCCACGCCCACAACAGGACATCAGCTGGTTGCGGTTGTTGTTCGAGGGCTCAACTGTAGGTCCTGCGCCTGTGTGTGTGTGTGTGTGTGCGTCCTGTCAATTTAATTATGCCATTACTTGAGGTCAAGCGTGGCCATAAGTCGACTATACCCCCCCACACACTCCCCGCTCCACACTCAGTTATTTATTATTTGCACAGTTTTCATGACTGTTAATCGAATTAGGCAGCACGCAGGAGCTCCTCTCTTGGCAACAACTCAGCCTTGATTCTGGTTTTAATTCAATTTCGGTAGCCATTTGGTTGGTCCCTTTTTCCCTTTCTTTTTTTTTTGCCTTTTTCCTTCGCCTGTGTGTGTGTGTGTGTGTGGCCGCACAGGCATATGGCGCTCATTATGCGCTGTGCCTCGTCCTTGGCCGGATGCGCCGGCCTGCATCCAGGATGTGCGCATCGGGCATCGATATTAACATTGCCATTGCGGCCGCAAGCGCACTTTTGTTAATTACACAAAAACAATAACAAGGCAACAAGGCTTACGTAACAACCACTTCACTCCATACAGCAAACCCCCCTCCCCCCTCCCCATCCTCTTACACCTACCCCACTTTTGGCCCCAGCCCGTTTGCAGCAGTTTATTGAACTTAATTGCTTGCAATAAGCCAAACGTGAAATCGAATCGCATCGAATCGAATCGATGCGAATCGCGAAGTCGCGGAGTGCGTAATGATTGCCCCAGACTATTGGATATATCTGCTTACGTGTGAGTTTGTGTGTGTGCTCTTATTAAATTATCATGACCGTAGTGAAAGCCTTAATTAAGGGATGAGCCACACTCACATTCAAGCCCTTCATTAAAACTTGCCTGATATAAACGATTAGACTTTGGCTAAGATTTCCAATTGATTTTGGTAACTCTTTTGCTGTTTATTAAAATCTGTTAGAGAACAATTGAAAACATATTAAATACTATAAATAATATTGATAGCTTCTCTCTGTTGACTCAATAAAAATTCAGTATTAGTATTGAATAATAAATTTATTTTACCCACACAGCTCACATTTGGCCCCCCTGACAACGTCCATGTCAATTATGCTTACCTTTTTTTTATTTTATTTGCATTCAAAGGCATTTTAATATGAGCTTCCTTATTGTCCTTTTGTTGCTTCTGCTGATGCGTTACCTTATATTGAATTACCACCCTGTGCCGGCCAGTGCAATCAGCTTGTGATACATTTGCATTAATAAATTGAAATATATATATATGTATATATATAATAATATGTATGCACACGTGCAACCGCTCTTAACTCTGATCACTTGCCGTGCATATTTATTCATTTGTCGCGCTTTGCTTTGCTTTTGTGTCATTGCGCCATTTCCGTTTCCGCTGCGCTCAGCTTCGACTCTTTTGTCATATTGCAGCGGCCATTATTGAAGCGATTCGTATTAACTGTACATAAGGACGTGCCGTCGGCATATGTGAAGGTATACTATATTATATCCAAGCATTGGGTATTCAAACTTTATATAATTTACCTGTTTAGGTTTATTTACATAAAACTGTTGATCTCCTAGCTTTGATTTTTGATTCTCTTTATCAATTTGGCATAAGAGAAATTGATTAGCTCAAACTAAACTCAACTGATTGTTTCTGCAAGGGTATAATAAATGCAGGTATTTCCTTAAATCTTTTTTTCAATTGTGCAATATTAAATACATATCATTTATATATGTATTTATTATGCATAAATTATATATTATCGCATTGAATGGATTTTGGTTACGTTCGCCCCGCAGTCCGTGTATTAACGGTTTTTGTATAGAGTTTAATCAAGTGGGTATCCTGCTGCGCTGTCTGCCTCCGTTTACAGCTGTTGAAACTAAATTATGCGCTATTTTTGTTACATTATTGAATTAAAATGTGTTGGGCACAAAATGCAATTTTTCGACAAGCTGTGAAAATAGTTGTTATTTTTTTGTCCGTATTGTTGTTGGCCATTTTAATTGCATTAAAAATGCGTTTAGATTGGAAACGGTCGGACGTGCATAATTGTCGAACCAGCAGAAAGCAATTTGGTCTCACTTCAGCACCCAATTACAAAAATCTATAAACCGAAAGCGAGTAAACAGCAGGCAATGGCAACGGCAACAGCAACGGCAAATGCAAATGCAAATGCCTCAATGCATGCAGCTAAATTAATTGCCATTCGAAGGGGCCTAAACAATCGAGTCAAAACAGGGCGACTTGACCAAATTGTGGCATGCCAATCAATTTATACTAATGAGTGTATATTTATATGTACGCGTACATATAAGGACAATATGGGTTCGTAACTTGTCAAAAGGAAATGAGCCCAGTAGCAGGTTAGCCAGAGCAGAGCAGAGCACAGCACAGCACAGCAGAACCTACTTGGAGCTACTATAGGAACCGTTCATAAATGCAGCTTGATGTGGATGCCGCCATGGAGATGACAAACTGCTAACTTGAATGTAATTTCCGTAATACGCGGCGGTGGCAATAGAACCAACGGCGCATGAATTTAATTGCCAAACTCGTGACCGTGGGCTTAATAGACACATATTGTGGCTTAAATTATTTAATTTATGAGAAAGGTTCTTGATTGAAGACTTTACAGAAGAGAAGTGAAAAGAATAACTAAGATTTTCCTTTTATATATGCTCACTCTTGACGATCTCTTTAACAGCTGTTATTTTAACAGAATATGTTTAACTTTTAATAACATAAATATTACATTTTAAACCCACAGTTGCATATTACACAAACTTTAGGACGAGACGAAGCTCCCAGTAGTTCGAGGTGGTGGCACGTTCTCCGGAGAATTCTCAGGTCCTAAAGTGGGTACCACATACCACTCGATACACCACAACCCATGTAAATCATT
>SCDZ01000409.1:0-91418 GCA_004143845.1 Drosophila lacertosa | reverse complement strand
GTCCAGAACTACGGCATTGGACGTGGTGGCCGTCCCTGCAAGGCCGCTGCCTTTTTGCGCGAGTTCGTGCCCTGTGGCCAGTGGATGCACATTGTAAGTAGTTTTTTTTATTTCTTGACGACGGTTCCTATTTACGTTTCATATTCAGGACGCCACCAATGTGATGGTAACAGAAGGCGAAGAGTTCGAGTATTTGCGCCGTGGCATGGCTGGTCGGCCAACTCGTACATTAATAGAGTTTATTGCTCAGACCATTTGTAAGGATACGGCTCCAAAGAGTAAATAGAAGTCGTTACAGCGGAAGATAGTTTGTATTCGTCAGGGTTCTTGGATTGCAGTTTTATGAGTCGCAGACGAGAGACTTTTAACGTTTTGCGTTTTAATTATTTGGACGTCGGATCTGTTAAAATTCATTAGTTTATTAATGAAGATATTTATAAAATTAAAAGTTTTATCAAAAGCGGTTGTATAAATACATAGTGTTTTGAGTATACGAATCGTGCGTTTTGATATATTTTTGGCGTTGGCGACGCTGTCATTGATTGCTGTACGTATTGCTCATCAAAATATTTGATTTTCAGGTCATATTGCTTTGATCTTAAGAATAGGCGCAAGCTGTGGCGTAAATTCGGCAAATAGCGGCTGCTACGCCAGTGAGACTGCGTGGGTCAGAACAACGTTAATATCAATGGGTGGATAGTTCTGCAGCAGCTTCACATTCGAGGCAAAGTCATTTTCCAGGATAGTTTCTCGCTGAATTCTGTGGTAAGTTAAGAATTCGTTAGTTGATGTAGTTAAGAAATTCCTTCGACTTACAATATCATAGAGCAGCAGATTTTTAAAAGAAAGTCAAATCGCTTCTCATCCGAGAAGACCGTGTCCCATATACGCAATACATCGGGCAATGGAAATTCCTGTGAGAGCAGCAGATTGATCCATCGAAAGCTATAGTACTGTGGATGCAGCTCCTGACTCTTCAGGTGATTGTAAATGCTAATATCCTTCGATTTCAGCATATTCGCAAGCCTGGACATCATGCACTTTATGCCACCTTCCGCATCATCCAGTGTCTTTATAAAGAAGTCTCGTATTTCACTCATCAGAGCAGTGAAGCAAAAGAAACAGTCCGCCTCGGCGTGGGCGCGATTCGACAAATCGGGATCTGAGGCCATCACGTAATAAATGGGCCCAACTATCTCATTCATGCCTTGCACATATCCCTGGCCGGGATTGAGTTTTGCGTAAATAAACAATATCCGTTGCACAACCTCCCAATGAGCTTCTTGGCCCTCCTCCATGGCGGCATAGTTTTCAGCTGAACGCTTTGTGATCAAGTTTATCTGAACATGCAATTAATGGATAGTTAGTATTGCATTATGTTATACTATGCCAACTTACTTGCTGCTAAAATTCCGTTTGGAATGCATAATGGAATGTTTCTTGAGATCTTAATCCTACAATCAACAACGGTTCATCCGGTTCAGACTCACCTTAGTTACGCCCAGACCTTTGCGTTCCACATTGGCCGAGCTAAGCACGGAGGGCACCACACGTTCGTGCAGCCTCCTGCCCTGCTCTCCCTTGCTGTGCACAACAATTTCGCAGGGATAATCCGTGGGCTGCTGAAAGAAAGATATGTCCGGACACAAGCGTCTGACATCCTTATCGATTTGCAGCAAAAATTCGTTATCATTGAAAAACGTGTTCCATGCGCTCTCCGGCCCCTCGCTGAGCGGATGATCTTGCAGGCCAACGCCCCTCGATTCATCATCGCTGTCGCCAGCGCCATTATGTGTATGTCCAGGTGGGAGCACAAGCTCCATAATGAATTGTTTATACAGTGCACGCTTCTTTGTCAATGTTGTTGGCCAGTTGCTGCGCTTGGGCCCCAGATAGCCCAGCAACATTTTCCAGCTCAACGCTCGAAAGCTGAGCACATCTGGCACACCTGTGGATTTGAGTGTAAGTGAAAGTTGTAGCTTGCGTATGTTCCAACTTACCGTTAAACGTGTGTCGACGCAGTTGCTTGAGTTCAATTACATCCTGTGCAAAAATATCTTCGAATTCCTTCACGCTGCGGGAGCAATAAAAACAAATACAATCTTTTATTTCGCCTTGTTTGCATTTGGTGCCACTTGTACGTACCGTGCTTTAAAGATCGACATAGTTTCCACTTATCGTTGCGTGCACCATAGAGTGGTAAATGATGCGTGTTTATGTTTTGCTATTGCTTTGTTGTCATTTTCAATAAATAAAAACAGGGATGTAAAAGTGCAATTGCAGTGCGCTAATTAATGTATTAGAAAACTAGACTAGGTGGCAGCGCTCGCATTCGCGTGAAGTTGGCTGCACACAAATGTTGACCCACGTGAAGTTGGTTGCGCGCAATTTTTTGAAACAATATTAATTTAGCTTTTTAATCTCAAGCATTCTTATGTTTTCACTCGTTCATTGAATACATTGCGTTTGTTACTCTTCATCAATTTGCCTCGATTTGTATAATTGAAATGTTGTTTTGCGCTCGTTATGCGTGCTATTCATGTTTTTTTTTATTCTTGCTTGGGCCCATTTATATTACACATACGCGTTGGCGTGAGCGGACGCATTAATGTCTGTGCGCTCGTACAATAGAAAAAGAGAGCATTTTGAATTGTTTATATGGTTTTTGTGGCGCATTCCATTTGTTTACGCTAGTCAGTAGCCAGCAATGACGACCAACAGATCGTCATACGCTCGACCGGCTTTTTGGAAGGTGCCCAGTTATGCACATGACGTAGTGTCCGCCCCAACATCGCCGTCGTCCACGCTGACTTCGCGTCTGACGCAGCGACGGGGCAGCAACAGCGGCCTCAAGAAGCGTGTCCATTTTGCCGATGAGCTCTACAATGGGGTAAGTCAAGAGACCATCCCCCACTATGTCGACTATGCCATGCATATGGCTTGTCAATCGTCGCTGGTGTGGCCCAAATACTCTTGCCACCACGTCAGAAATCAGTTCAATAACATTTTGCACTTGGCGGCTCGTAAACTTGTCGGCCACAATTTAATTAATTGACCACTGGTGCAGTTTTTTCTCTTAAAAAAATATACAAAATGCGGGCGGCTCTCAAAATCCCCAAAGCGCAAATGTATTTATCAAATTTATTGGCCAGATTTATTTTATAGCGTGGAACTGACGCAAACGTTTTTAGCTGCAGTTGCCAAAATGCAAAAGCCATAATAATGTGCCAATTCTTTTTTGGAAATGATTTTTAATGCATTTAATTGCTTGCTTTGAAAAATATTTAAAATTAATGAGATATGTTAACGACTGATTTAACCAGACGAATTCAACCTTAAATCTGTCTCTTTTCTGTATTGATCAATCATAGGGAATCAAAGAATTTTTAAACAGAAATCATGTGAAAGCAATTCAGTCCACAAATAGTAAAAATATTTTAAATTGCGGCAAAGGAAGAACAAACCAAATAAATGGGTTGCAAAAATAAATGCCAGTCCATATATTGTATACGTAAATATGTATATCAACGCCTGCAACACACAAAAATGACGGGAAGCAAACAGATTTTTCCGTTGTAAAAAGTAAAAACGCTGCCAAAAACAAAAGCAAACAATTTTGCTTCGATTTCTTTTGACGTTATGGCGCAATATACAAATTCCCTATGATTCTGACTTTGCAAGGTTCCCAAGAGCTCCATGTCGGCAACACTAAAAGAGGTAGCAGCTGTTTTGGAAAGAAAATAAGTCCCAAATAAGAGGTCTCTGCAAGTTGCGCATACGACGCGTTGGCCGCTTATTGACTAATGCCCCAAACATTTGATTTGTTTATTTGAGTTGAGCGACTGTTATTGTTGCTATTGATGCTATTTGAAGCGTGCCAGTAAATAAATTTAATTACAGCCTCTTATTTGCTCGACTGCAAAAAGACGCTAAAAATTGTTGAACATTTTCGAGAAACAGATGCCCAATGTTCGTCTTGAACATGAACGACGACGACGACGACGCCGTCGTCACTGGCGGCTAATATGACGATGATCATATTCTATGCCCCTAGGCGATGACATGTGCCGTTCACATTCAGGGTCATTTGGTCTATGCAACTGGATCAAGAGCTGCCACAAAAAAGTTCATTAACAATTTTATACTCTAACTGAAATTTAGCATACAATTTTAATTTGACCACGTGGCCACCAAAGTGCGGGTGAAAACTAATATGCTCTTGCGAAAGCGTATGATGAAAATTATTGGCATTTGGATTGAGTTCATGTTTCTCAGCCGCTGACTACATGATTGTAGCGCAGTGTATTCGTAGTATACCACGATCGGTGGCCGCTGCTGCAAAAAGCAATACAAATTGTATTTTAAAATTAGTACTTGAGCAGCATTGCGATCGAATAATACGCGAAAATCGCGCTGCACGCGCTACCTCCGCCTCGGGCTGAGAACTTGCCCAATAAACAATTAAGAAAAATTCGCGCATCAAGAGAGTAAAGAAGCAGCAGCAACCACAACTGCACCGAAAAACCTTAACTAGTATGCTCCATTGAGCTGCTGTTGCAAACCAGTAACTTTAATATATATATATATATATCTTGAAACTAACGGAGCAACATGAGCCCAAAGCTGCACGAGTTCGCTGTGCAACTCCAGCGTGATGGTCAGCCTACGCCCTGGGGCATACGTCTGGTCGGTGGCAACGATTTGGATACGCCCTTAATTATCACCAGGGTAAAGTGCTAGTGTTCCACCCGCTCTCCCACTCCTCCCACCCCCTCAACACACATACACATTATGTAACCAGAGCAGAGATGCAGCACAAAGAGCTGGCAATGGTTTCCTTCTACTCGCCTGTCGCTTTGTGGTTAATGTCGCCGCAACGGCCCATTCATCACAATTGTTGCACAAACGCGACAGAGAACTGTCCATTGTCTGTCTTGGCAGCCGTTTGCCAAACTGCTTTGGCCTTTGGGTTCTGCACTACTTAATGACAAAATAAACAAACAACAACAAATCAAAACAGTAGGAAAAGTACGGAAAGGGTAGACGCGGCTGACAGATACTCTGCAATGCAATATGGGTAAAGGCTAAAGTGGGGGATAAATAAAGTAATAATAGATAGCACAACAAAACGGAAAACCTAAGCTAACTCATCAATCTGAAACACCCTTTTACCCTTTTCTGTGTGTGTAGGGTATAAATAGCGCAACTGGCACACACTCTCACACACACACACACACACACACACACACAGCTAACAACGCAGAACGTTGCAATGGCAAACGTTGCCAAAGATTTGCATATTCTGAGACGCCAGTAAAACTAATTGAGGCGCAGCAAATAGAAAACGACGCATGTAAACAATGGGAATGGGGCAAATGGGGAAATTGGGGGAATGGGATTTGTGGGCCCTCATAATAATGATGTCTGCGCATCTATGTCAAGGTCGCCGGCGCAGTCCTAGGCCTGTCTAGTGCGTAACAAGCGTCTCACTGGCTCAACCTTCGTTCACAGGTGCAAGTGGGCAGCCCATCGTATGGGGAGCTGTTGCGTGGCGATATCATAGCCAAGATCGGCGAGTACGATGCACGCGACTTGAGTCATGCCGATGCCCAGCAGCTGTTCCGCGGAGCTGGCAATGAGATCCGACTGGTGGTGCACAGGTGAGTGCAGCTCACCTCATTAATTTCACAATTGCAGCAGCCTCATATAAATACTCTATGTTTTCTGCAGGGACAACACAATTGCCTATACGCAAGGTGTCAATCAGGAGCCCGGCCCAGTCGCCAGTTCAAAGCTGCCGCCGGCCAGCACGGAACAACATCCGCATCGCGGCCCTTCGCCCTTCTTGCCCGGGCCCAGTCACTTCGAGCGTGCTCTGCAGCTGCCAGTGGACACCTTGCCGCAAACGGTGTTTCCCCAGCTGAATGCCTCGGGCGGCTATGTGACGCCATCGAGTGTGTTTGCCCCAAAGGCGACGCGCGATCATCAACAGGATGTGGCCGAGGAGCAGGCGGCTATCATTAATCAGGTGAGTGTGAGGGCAGAAAATTGAAAACTTATCTGTTTAGTATGACAATGGATATTTTAAAGCAAACTAAATTCCTCTATTTAAAAACGTTTCTTGGGAAATTAAATTCATTGTCTTTCGTTATCTCATAATTAGTTAATTTCTACTATAGACAATATTTCGCCGCAGAGAACTATAACTTTTATATTTTTTTTTTTGGCTGTTATACTTTCCAAGCAAAACACATCTGTTATACTTCACTCTACTGTTATACATTTGTGTTATATTTCGTTGTTATAACAGGACCCTTTTTCTAAATTTGCTTGCGCTTAAAAGTATGCAATGGAAAATAAATTTCTCAGCTAAATCGACGCCTTGTTGTAGGCAGCTGATTATGCTTGGAAATAGATATGAATTTTGTAAAAATCGTATGCCATCTGCTGACATCAGAGGATAGACATTTTGTGGTCAAGGTTCCACTGTTTACACAATCTAAATTTAGCCAAAAAAAAAAAGAAAATAGAAAAGAAAAGAAAACGAGTACAACGCCCAAGTATTAGCTGCGAAAATGTAGACGCTAAACAGGAAAGTCTTGTGACGCAGTGTGCAGGTGAAAAACTGGCAAGAAAATAAACAAAAACACAAGCGGCCCAAATGAGCTAACGCCCTTTTTCCCCCAATTAAACAACGGCGCAAATATAAAAACATTATTTTGGCCACTTTGCCTGCCTGCAGGCAGGTGAGCAGCATATACATATATATATAGATACATATGTATATACTTATGTGAATAGAGAATATGCCAAGTATATCAGTTGTTGTAGGCGTGTGCATTGCCTGCTGTTTAGGACGCAGTCGGACGCTACCTTGTGATCTTCGGGCAATGCCAATGAAAGTGTTTCCCCTGGCTAACCTCACCTGATGACGCTCTAAGCGAACTAAGACACCTAAGTTGCCACCTGCCAAGGTTGCCACATTTGATTTGTCAATGCTGCACAAAAATAAAAATCAAGGTGTTTGCTATATTTTCTGTTTACTGCTTGTTTTGATTTGTCATCAATTTGACACAATCTTTTTTGCTGATGATTTTAACTGTCAGCATTTATTCTAACTGTTCTAGTTTGTCTGCAAATATGTAATTCTTTAAAAAGTCTTTGAAAATTTTCTATCATTAGGAAATTTTAAAAAACGGTTTCCTATAAATAATATTTTCTTTTCTTTAAAGTATTCGTAATGTGTATAAAAATAGCTTTAAAATCTTGTTGTGCTGGATTTCGAAAAACTTTTTGACTAACCCACTCAGAAATCGTTTTTTTCCTTTGTAAAAATATCTAGTGTTAAACAAACAACCTTCAGTATTTGAAAAAACAAACATATTATAATGTAAATTATGAGTTTCTTGGATCTAGCTGTCGAACTTGAAAGTTCTTTGACGCCCAGACCTGTGAAGGTTAATTACACCTGTCCCAATTGCTTTTCCAGTGCCAGTCGAATATGACATCAATTAGCCGCGGCCAAAATGTCAATGCTAAACCTACAAATATAGAAATGGGGCTGTCAGAAGTGGCTGCCTGACAAATACTTTGGCAATTTCCAATGATCAGGCAAATGGCGAAAACCGAACACATCAATAATGTTCCACAGAGTAAATTTGTAAAACATTTTTTGAATCAATGTTTCTGCGGTTCGGGCAAAACAATAACCTCGACACTGTTCGATTCGCAAGCGAGATATTCTGAAATTGCTCCAAGAAGCGGCAATTAAAATAAATACATGATATATAAAATGTTGTCTTGTGTGGATAGGCAGGACAAACAAAACTGACAGCATATACATATGTGCGCATATGTGCACAACAATACATATAAATGTCGCTATAAGGCGGCACTCGGGACTGGGGGGGGGGAGCTTTTCTTTTTTCTTTCATTTTTTGTTGTTGGATTTTTTTTTGGTACGGCGCGTGGGCGCAAATGAAAAGCGCTCACGGCAGCAGCCAAGTCCAAGTTTATATGTAAGAAGTTGTTGTTGTTGTATCTTAGCGTTACGCTCGGTGAATAATCTATTTGCACAAAACATTTAGCGTATGTGTATATGTATCTGTATCTGTATCTGTATTTGTATCTTTAACAAATTGAGAGAGAGAATCTGTACGCTGGTGTGCGTGGGTTTGGACGGCCTCTGACCGTCAGCACTCGCACTCTGATTTGCCTGTGCTGTTCTATATGGCAACACACATACACACACACACATTGACAGCAACAACTCATATATAGCGCTACCATATAGACGGATTGGAATTCCGCGCAGTCGAAATAGCAATAATTCGCCAGCATTTGAAAATTTTCAAATCAGTTGCGTTCGGAATATTGAAAAATAAACAACTACAAAACAAGTCTAGACGAAACACATCCCTCCAAGTCCTAGTGAAGCGATCTCCGCAAGTGGTGAAGAAGAAGAAGCAGAAGCGTTGATTTAAACGTGCCATCAAAGCAAGTTGCCCAGTTCAGAAATAGTACAAAAAAAAAGCATTAGCAAAACTAAAACAAAAAATTTAAAAAAAAAAACCATAGAATCATTAATTGTGTTATTAGAAATTGCTTTTTGACATTACGTTCTTACGTAAGAGTTTTCTGTAATTTTTTTTTTCTATTCTATTCAATTTTTTTTTTCGAAAACATAAGGAGTTTAAGTTCAAAACCCACACACAAAACAAAATACACACATACTAAAATGGAGTACGTTCAGTTCAAAAACGGATCCCCCGTCTACTACAAGGAGCAGCCAGACCTCAATGAGTGCATTCAATATCAAGTAAGCATAAAACGATCTTAACTTAAAAGGACATCAAAAAAATAGAAGTGATTTTTACTAGTTTACAAAAGTATTTAACCTGACTATTTGAAAGTGAACGAAAGTTTCTAAGCCACAAATAGAAAGTACATTTTTTTACATTTTTTTTTTTGTTTAAAAAGAAAGTGTGAACATTTTAAGAAATATTTGCTGTTTTTTTTTTTAAAATACGTCACCTTTGCTGTCAAAATTGTCTTATGGAATTCAAGTTCAAATACAAATGTCAGCCCAAGCGACAGTTGAAAAACGTTTTTTCAATTATTTTTTGTTTCACTTTTTTCAAATATAAAAAGGTTATTTCGTGTAGCGTAGAAAGTGAAACACATATATGCTCAATACTCTATCTCTCTCTCTCTCTATCTCGCGCTGTCTGCTTCTTATATGCATACACCCACCATTTAGCTTATTATTTAAACATATTTGTTCGGTTTTCGTCAATGTGCGTCGAAGGAAAAAACATTTTTGAATACATTTTGCTGAAACATATTTTTCATTGCTCTTGCTGCTTTGGTGCTCAATGTAATTCATACCTCGTTGGATATTTTTAGAAAAAAAAAGAAATATAAAATAGAATGAAAAAAAAAAAAACGATGAGCGAACAACAAAAGCAACAGCAACAAAAATAAATAAACAAAATTATTTGAAACGAAATTAATTTGAAAATGAATATAGGAACCAACAATGGCGTTAATTAGTTTTATGGGAAATAAGCCCAAAGAACTCAATATTAAGCCAAATTCCCAACAGCTTTAGGATGAGGGCGGATTTTTGGCATCGCATCAAAAAATGTGGCGCAGCGAAAGTGAACAATTGTTGTCACTTTTCGAAATAAACTGTTGCTAAACATTTTGATAGAATATTGCGAAACTAATTTATTATTACATTTACACTATGCTCTTAACATCTAAATGAAGTGAGTGTGAATTTTGGTTACGTTTGATTGTCAACATTTTGAATACGATTATAATATTTGTCGGGGCAAATTTACTTAAATTTATGATGGGTACAATAAAATCAGAGAGTTTAAATTCAATTAAAATTTTCGAAAGTGACCCTCAAATGATATTTCAACATATTTTTGTGCTTGCGCCAGCCACGAATTTAAAAATTTTAAATTTAGCATCAAAAAATGAACGTTTTCAATTTATTTTCGTATCTATCAAAATTGTACGTCCGTCTTTCAGTTTTTATTTTCCTATGGCCAAGGTGAATGTGAAATGCTGAGAAATGCGCAATTGGCCAAATAAAAACTGAAAATACTTAGCTACTAGTTTTTAAAAGGTGATCATTATGCTATTTACTGTTTACGTCCGTCACTTGGCCAGGCAGGCGGTGTCGCTCAAGATCGAGGCAATCAATTGCTTGTCGCTCAGCGCGGCGTGCACTTCCTCCTCGTCCCACTGCAGGACAACTTTGCTGAGACGCGGTTCCTTCTTGCGCATAATACGCAAAATGCCACGCGTTTCCACGAGATCTACGGTGCCCGCAAACTCCGCCTGATCGAGGGCGAGTATATTGCGCTTGGAACACACGCGTCGATACACCTCGTGCAGCCGTCCAATGCTGATGTCTTTGTTGCGCTCGTTGCGCAGCATTAGCACCAGCGAGCACAGCATCAGCTTTTGCTGCAGCGGAAAGGCCTCCTCGATGTCCTCCTCCAGATTCTGTGAGGCGCCGTAAACCTTGTTCAGCACAGCGGCCACTTGGCTAACCTGAACAGGCTTGAGTGTGTCTATAAATACACATTTATAATATTAGCTGTCGTCTTATGATCAAAGCGCACTCATTTACCTTTAGTCTCTGTTGTCTGGCCGTCTAATTCGAGCGCCTTCAAGTTGAACTCCTTTTCGCCAGCTCGTTTCTGCTGCTCGGCAATTTCCACGACGCGCCGTCCAATGTCGAGGGCGCGTCGCACATCGCCGCTCACAGCGCTCACCTTGGCCGCCAGGAGCTGCAGCGTGACAGGCGGAAAGACATCCATGACTTCTGCCTCGGCCAGGCGTGACTTGAATATCTCCACGATTTGTGGTTTGGTGTAGGGCGGAAAGTGCATCAGTCTTGGTTTCAGTTCGCAGCGCGCATTTAATCGCATCAGTGCGCGATCGGTGAGATCCAAGCTGTTGGCAATGCCAACGAGCAGGATACGCGCATTGGGCAGCGCTGGCCACTCGAAGATCGTGTACAAAACCTCCTGCCGCGAGGTGCACAACTGATCGATCTCGTCCAGCACCAGCAGCAACATGCGCTTGGCTGTGCGCAGGTGACGTTGTATGGCCGCCAGATGATCGCGCTCGGTGCGTCCCGTCGGCTTCAGCTGCAGCTCCGCGCACAGCTTCTTGTAGACGGCGCCTACGCTAGCTATGCTCGTGCAGTTGATGTAGACGCGTTGCAGTCGATGGGCAAATTCCGGCGCACGCAGCAGCACAGACAGGCACGCGGTCTTGCCCGTGCCCGGCTGGCCCGAGACATACAGACTGCCCGATGTTTGAGACTCCAAGTGTGCGGTGAAGAAGTCGCGTAGCTCCTGCAGCTGCGTCTCCCGACCCGGCAGATTAAGCGTTTCGGCGCTGTTCAGCACTCGACGCGCATTCTGATATTTATTGCGTAACGGCGATGGGTTTGGTGGCTCCTCTGGCGCCTGCTGCTGTGCTTTCTTTGTGTGCGTTTCAGTCTTGCTTGGTTTCGGCTCCTGCTCCTCGCGTTCATCGATGCTCAGGCGGTCCAGCAGTCGCGACGGGCTGATTAAATGCTGTGGCAGTGGATGCGTCTTGCGCTGCTTCGGCGGCGACACATGAGCCACATCGTCCGGCTCCTCCTCGCTGCAGCTGCTACCGATACTGATGCTGTCGTCCATTAGCTTGGCTGCACGTATGTTTACCTCATTGCGCCTGGCTATGCTCGTCAGAGATGCAACTGAGGTTTTTGTTGTGCTTCTCTTGCTGCTGCGTGGCGTCTTTGGCAGTTCTTCGATGGGCTTTGGCTTTGTTGCAGCGGATGTTTTACGTTTGCCCGCTTTGTCCATTTTGTTCAACAGGTTGCTGTTTTCGTTATTTTCTGAAACTACAATAACAACATCATCCTCATCATCGCTGTCTAGCAGTTGCTTGCTTTGTCGTCTACGCCAAATTTCCGAGCGTCGTGGCGTTGTGGACAGCGACTGAGGCAGCGCTGTCGGCGCCGCTGCTGACTTGCCAATGCTGCTCAGACGCGTGGAGCGACGTACGTCAGCCATTTGTTAGGGTTTTTTTTTGTTTTGTTAATTAGTTGCACTACGTTTTTAGCTTATTATGCACTTGATTAAATTTATTTAAGCGCGTGTTGAAGTTTGAGCAAAGCACGAAAAAGCAAGTAAAAGCAAAAGGCGCGAAATGAGCTACAGCTGCGCTCAATGATCACCTGTTCGAGCTGCAGTCTGGCAACGCCTGCACAGTGTTGCACGCGATTGTTGGGCGCACAATTTTGAATTGTCGCCACGAATATTGAATTACTTACGCGATTGTGCGGCTGCGTGTGACCAGGCAGCGTTTGTTGGCAAAAATAAAACAGCGAGCAGAAAATGAAAATCGCTGGACGAAGGCAAAAAGCGCTTACGTAAGCGCCTATAAATATTAGTCTCGCCTTGCTACGCTGAGATATTTTTAAAATATATGTATAGACAAGACGCTCACACTCTCATACATGAAATGGAATTTTGGTAAATAAAGTTTATACAAAATTCAAAGATACCAAGACACAGGCATCCAAATACACTGAACTGTTACGCTGTGTCTGTGAAATAAAGCACAGTGAAATTGTTTTCGAAACATTTCAAAACTGCGGTAGTTCTACTGACCGTACGATGTTATTGCCCCATCGGACTTTGTACATAATTTGATTTATTTAGATTATAGATTATACTAGTCTGTAAGCCTGCCAACTGTTTGCACACTGTTTGGCATAAACAAAGCAATAAATAACAAACCATATTTCGCATTCTCTTGTTTCACAGCCATACCGAACAACTCCACTGGTTCTGCCCGGTGCTAAAGTGAAAAAGGATGCGCCATCCACAGACTCATACTTGAGACACTACCCAAATCCAGCTGTCCGCGCCCATCCCGGACACGACTACCATGACAGTATCATGAAGCAACGCGTTGCCGATACCATGTTGCACAAGGTTGTTGGCCAGGATGCCGATTCGGGCAGAGTAAGTATCCGACACTGAGTTTGCTTAAGTTGTTTACTTTAATAAACATTTCGGAACAGGTTTTCCACAAGCAATTTAACTCGCCAATTGGTCTGTACTCAAACAACAACATTGAGGACACCATCAGAACAACAGTTCCGTAAGTTTACCACTCACTTGGAATCCTTAATGCTACTCAACTGACAATATCAAAAAAAAAAAAAAAAAACAAAAACAACAAAAAAACGCTTAGTTACAATACAATACACTAACAAATTTTGAATTTTTTCGATAACGCTGTTAACAAACCAATTGAGATATTTGAAAATTGAATAAAATACTTTGATTTGCGTAGTTTTTTGATCAAATTTTGTATGCAGCTCAAAAATGCGCCTAGTAAGCTTTAAACTAATATACAACGAGCCATAATTTTGATTAGTCGAAAGTCCGTGCGGATCGATTCTTAGTTAAGTTTGCAGACCTAATCCATTAATTCTAGAAAACCAAAAAGAAGAAAACCAAAATTTACTAAACCAAAGACACATACCCAAATAAGACAAAGGAGTCCATAGATGTTGTATGTCTACTACTTGCTCTATGTTTATATATATATACACACACACACACACATATTTGCCTTATATACACCACATACATATATCTCTATATATATAAATATTCTATGTATATTGTTGTAGCTTTGCCACAAGCGATAGCAATCGCTTGAAGGAAAGTCCTTTGCATCGTCCTTTGCCAACAAAACTTGACGGGTAAAAGTAATCATATTTTGAGCACAGCCTGATCTATATATACATATATATATATATTTTGTAATGGATTGATTGATTTTTGCTTGAGCACTTGGAAACCGATAAAAGAAGCCAAGCATTCGGTCTTCTAGAAACTTGATTGATATTTAGGCTTATTGGAAACTTGAATGTTTGCTATAAACACATACACAATATCCAAAAGTTTCCCCGTGTACACTGTATTGCTGTACTCCTGTATATTATCTTGCCTGCCAATTAATCGAATTGTTGTACACTCTGCCACAACAAGCGCAACCTGTGTAAAGTCTAAATACCCAATATCAAATCCTATATATATATATATATACATACATACGTACATATATGTTCTACATAGCTTAAGTATGCCACATTCAACAAGACACAAGACACTAGTTACAAATGCATGTGCTCTGCTGTCTATATGTTACTCTACCTTATATAAACTATATATGTATATACTATACACGTCCCAACATATTCGTTTGTGCTACTCGACTCCCATTCCAATCGCAAGTAAAAACTCCGATGATCTGGTTTGCGAGCTGGAGACAAACAGTACTCTCAGTGTTCCCTCAGAAACCAGAGCTAAGACCTCTTCAGGCTTTCGTTGTTGCCAGCGTGTGTTCTTCTCCTATGTAGATCTTTAACCGTTTGTTAATCAGAATGGCAAATGTGGCGCAATTGTGAAAGGTAAAAAGCATTTAGGACAGACGCTGTATATATATCCAAATACAGAATTCGGATATCATCAGTCTTAAGTTGTAAGCAGCAAAACAGGTTATAAATTGACATACATAAAATATATAAAAAATAATTTGGATAAGATGCCTAACAACCCAACACAATACTCTAGCCAATATTATACAATCCTAGACGTAATGTTTAGAACTTAGCTGCACGATTAATGTTAGAATTTTCATCGATCTATCTTTCCTGGAACAAAAACGTAAAATACTGGAGCAACAAAAGCAAAAAGATCAACTTGCAGAGCAGCAACTCCGACAGCGCCAACAGCAACTGCAGCAGCTCTATCAACAAAAATAAATAATCACAATAATTTTTTTATAAAGAAATATTAGCAACCAAAAAAAAAAAAAAACATACTAGAAAATTCAACCCCGCCCCCAGTCCACGCCCATTGATCAGCTACCCAGCCCCTAAACAATCCCCCAAAAAGTTCCTATTTAAATTAACATACTTTTAAAAGACGTTTGCTGAATTGCCCCCACTAAAAGTGTCAAAGACAACACATCGAGTTCCTATTCCAAGGCAACCAATCTCCTGAGTATTAACCGTAATACAATCCGACCTTACTAACCCAACCCCACAAAATAATACATTTATTTAATTATTAATTTTCAAATTTTTGTTATGCAGTTCTGTTCAAAAATTACTTTTAATAATTAGTTGTAAGAAATTTGTTGAATTTTTTAATTATTAATTAAAGTTGTTTGAGAAAGTGTCGAGTTTTAAGACAACGAGAACACTATGCCTATTTGATTAGAACATAACTACAACAAGAATCAAAATAATTCTAACGTATTTTGTGCACATCCTGTTTTTTCTTTCTATTCTCTCACAACTCTGTTTCACGCTACTCAACCGATGTACAAAAACCTCTAAAAATTCATATATATATATATATATATATATATTAATGTATATGTATGAACTTAACCAAAATCAAAACAAACAAACAAACAAAAAAAAAAAAACCAAAATGAAATAACGTTAAAATATTCTAAAATTTCATAACATAAAATATTTTGACAAATAATAAATGGCGCTTTCAACGATCTCAATATAAAACCTGAATGATAATTGTTCACGATATGATTAAACGACAAAACGCGCGGACAAACAGTTATAAGAAAACTGTTGTTTACGATCCAAGGAATAGCGACACCTACAGAGCCATTCAAGAAGAGGGCGGCTACAGCAGCTATGGCCAATCCTCGCCACAGGAAGTAACCATACCTGTGCAGACTAAGGTCTATCAGCCGAATAGATTGGTTCCGGGAAAGGTAAGATCGCGCCAACTGTCGAATCGTCAACTCAAAACGTTTTCGAAAACAAAAATCAAAAAAAAAAAAAAAATAATAAAAACATCTAGAGATATATTTTGTCAGACAAGATCGCTCGATTGTCAAGTTCATTGCGCACTATAAATACTCTATCTCTTTCTTGCTCTCTATCTCTCTGAATGTATCGCCGTCTCACGTACAGTCAAAAGTCAATTTATATTTTTTTTTTGTTGTTTAAAAGTACAGTCACAGCCTTTATGTGTCCTTTATTTGTGTCCTTGTCTACGCTATGCCTATCAGAATGTTAAGCGCCGCTACAAGTCGTATGTTTAATGTACTGTTAGGCTGTGTAATGATTACTAATTGGCCAAAGGCGACAATTACTAACTTGGTTTATTCGATAACTTGTCATGAAAACTGCAAGTCGTACAGCATCAGCATCAGCATCATTAACATTAATCTCATCTCTGTGTATATTTTCCCAATTCGCAATCAGCTACTTTTTGGCATTTTTAACATAATGGGCTACTAACCGAAAGCACGCTCATAACATTCAATTATTGCGGTGAGAGTTAACAAAATATGGTTTAATAATTTTGTGGCATTCAACGGGAATAGATTTACTAAGCAAGAGTATATTTTGTTTTCTATACATTCCCCAAAATATACCTTTACAGAAACCAGTATCAGCGCCAGTATCCCGGCCGCCGTACAATGTAAGTAACAGAGCACTGTTAGGATAACACTGCTAATGCAGATGTTAATTGTCTGTTCTTTCGTTTAACAGGTGGTAAACACCCACGATGAAAACATACGCCAGAGCGGCTCCTTCAATCGTCTGATGTACAGCGTTATTGGTGCAACTGACTACTAAAAAACAACTGCAACTGCGGGAAGGCAAACAGGCGACAATAACAACAACAACAACATCACCCAAACAACAAAAGCAACTTTAACAGCTGCTAGATAAGAGTTACTTAACCAATTTAGCGGATTTTTTTTTTAAACTGTTTAACTTATTAAATAATTTATATAAAGAACGACAAAACATGCAACTAACAAAACCTTAAAATATATACCATATATTACGAATCGGAACAGCAATTGAACGGAGATGACATAAATCTTATTATAAACTACTATGAAAGAAAAATCTTAAATAAAATCGCTCATAGATGAGTTTCATTGTTCTCAACATTTTGTCAGTCTCCAAATGCAATAGTCAATAAAAAACAATTAATACATTTTAGTTGAAGATTTTTAACTCTATGTTATGTTCAATTTAAGTTCACTCCACAAATGGAAGTCAACGGCGAGTGGTTCTAGTCATTAAAACAAAAAAATGTAAAGGGATAACCTAAAACGCAATTTTAATCGAATAAAAATAAATATAATATATGCACATTGGCAAGACGAGGCGAAAACAGACTTTTCTTCAAGATGGAAAAAAAACCCATTTATAACTGAGCTAATGACTGTTGAGTTGGGAGCTGGTTTCTTTGTTCTCCAACCCGAAATATGTATGCTAAGTAGTTCAAAACTTTGCATAACATGACGCCGCAAATATAATCATTTCGAATCCATCAATCATGCAGGCAATTAAACGTACTTTTATTGAAATTATGTGTATGCAAACATGAACCAAGCAACAGCATATAAATTCGACTATAATTTGATTGAAATAAGACACTTGTGTGCGCCGTGTACGTGCAGCCATAACAATTGTCTGTTACACATAATGTACTTTCACTTCACGGCTAAGTAATCCGTGATCACACACACACACTCTCACACACACACGCACACATATTACTCTGTTCGCCCCCATTAAACGGTCAACAGCTGACGAAAATCACATATTCACTTCGCTTGATAAAGAAAATAAAATAGACTTCGACGACCTTGGCGAATAAGCTCCTTCATGCATGTCATCAATGGAGCTCAAGACCCAAAAACTGCCATACGAAACTGTTAGCTACAAGTTGCCGAAGATTAAATACTCTTGGGATTACTTTTTCTTATATGCGTCTATATTATATATGTATTAGTTTATGGTGGCATTTATTATGATTCTAAAGAAGAGTATTTGCTTAGCTGTTGTTATCGATCAGGAAAACATATACATATAGACAATTCTCTCTATGTGTAACACATACCTCAGCAAAATCATAACACCTCTGCAAGGCTATCAAAAAAAAAGGGCTTTAATAAGAGATTGGGGCGTTACTGTGCACCGCAATTTGCCGGCAATAAAAACATTGTAAAAGATCGAGTCAGCAGCAATAGGTGGCTCTTAAGTAATCGCATTAGAGACGATTACAAATATATTGTATCGTGTGCATTTACTGTGGGTGGGCACTGTTCGCTGTGTGTCTGTGGTGCGGTTGGTTGGGGTGGGGCTGCGTGGCTTTATTGAGGTTTAATGAGACTGCGTGGTCGGTGTATGTACGTATGTAGCCGGGTACGTGCGATCACATGGCAACAACTTTGTGGTACTTGCATCTGGTGTAAAGGTCTTAAATGCAAAGATTTGGCAATCGGAGCGCCAGCAAATCACAAATCAAAGATCGCTGGCATAGTTGAAGCTATTCAACCGCAACGTGGTCGCAACAGATACAGATACACACACATACGAGTATGAGCCGTAAAACAAAGGCAACGAAACGTTTCGATTTCGAGTTTGCAGTGATTTAGCGATTTGGGTCAAACGCTACGAACAATAGTCTTTTGCACTTGTCGGATTATATTCAATAAATTTGACATGGGCGAAGCCCTAAACGCATTGACCTCAACCAGCCTGAGCCCCCTAAATGTTAATTAGGCTCGCTAAAAGGTTAAGCAGATTCTTAAAAGATCAACAATAGGCAATTTAAGTTAAGAAATGTTAGGCAACAGCAAGGCGTAGCTGCTAACAGTGAGTGGAATGTTAGATAGTAGAAGATATTAGTAATTATAATGTTAACAAGCCTGTAAGACAAGCATTAACCTTAAGCAGCTGGAATGAAATGTTAAGTAACAGCAAGGCAACTCTGATAACATTGAGTGCAATGTTAGTTAACTGCAAGTTGTAGCACACACAATGTTAAGAGCTTACAGCTCTGTTATTTGTATAGTTGGAGGATCGAATTGAAGAAACACGCAATGTTTATGCATCTAAATGAACTAAACGTTAACTGGAGCAGTAATTTTCACTGAAACAACAATGACACGGCACAGGTCGAGGCGAGCTGGAAAATCAGCTGAGCTGAGGGGGCAAACACGGTACACGAGACAATGCTGCCCATGATATAATGGCAACGGAAATGACAACTATGTAAGCCAACAGCTGTTGTAAATCAAAAAAGAGGCTACCAGCGAATGCTCCACTTGGCCGTTAGAGAGTTGCCGCTGCAGCCGTTGTTGTTGTTGCTGCAGTTGTTGGTGCTGCTGTTGCTGTTGCTGCTGTTGTTGCTGAGAGGCAACCAACTAGTTGGGGCGCTGAGCGGCAACAACAACATCGTCGACAGCGTCGGCGTCGTCGTTAGACGTCGTCATTTGGTATTCGATATAAAAGTGCAATTTGGGTTCGCAGCCATCGCAGATACTTTTGTGGCTTGGAGTGGGACGTGCGCGCTTTTATCGAACGGTACCAAGCAGTAGTGAAGTGTGTAATTGAACAGCTAGCAACAACGACCCGAAAACAACTGAAAAAATGCAGCTCTTGCTCGTGGTGGCCACGGTCGCGATTTGTGGAGTCGCTCAAGCGCAACAGGGCGTCGATCCCGCCTATTTGCGGCAGTATTACCAGCAGCTGCAGCAGCAGCAGCAGCACCAGCAGCAGCCCTCCGATGGCACGCCCATCTACGAGCAGAACTCCGAGCAGACGCAGCAGTATGTGAGCGCCGGGCAGCAGATCAGGATTAAGGATACGGTCGCGGAGCAGATACGCGCCCAGCAGCAGCAGCAGCAGCAGGGATATGTGGCGCCAGCGGTCAGAGATTATCTGCAGCAGCCACAGGTGAGTGCACGAACTCTTGCCAGGTAATCCTGGAAACGGGCTAATACACAATGCATGTTTTTTTTTCCTCTTTTCACTTTTGCAGTATCAATCACAGCCCCAGCAGAGCGTCTATCGTCAGCCACAGGCCGCCCCCGCACCGCCGCCGCGTCGCGTCCAGCCCGCTTACCAGTCCTCGTCGGCGCCGCTGCTCGGCAAAGGACAACACAAGCTGCAGTCGCATCAGCAGCAGCTGCAGCAGCAGCAGCAGGCCGAGGAGGAGGAGCAATACGATGATGTAAGTTGACCATATAACGGGTTCGAACTCCAGCTTTCGCGCACTTTCGTTTTCGCTGCGGTGCACACAGCAAACAATGTTCGCCAGCGCATAATTACAATTGAAGCATGCAGCCAACAGAGGGGAGAGATTTTTTTTTCGATTTACCCATAGAGTTCATTAACCAGCGGCCAATGCAAGCCGACTTGGCCGCCTGGCCATAGCCATGACCATAAGTATCTGCCCGACTCGGACATATGTGCTTAAAGCCAGCATTTTATTTATGGGCTTCTCATGCGGAAGCTGCGCTCCGATCGCGGTCGTTAGCCATTTATCCACAATCCAAACTAACATTCGCATTAATCCGCAGGCTTAAGGAAAGTTGATTTGCATATAAGCTGCAAAAGGTTAACTGATGTGGGAATAAAGGTTGTTTGAGACTGAGACTAGGATATGGGAGAATATAGTTGCGGAAGATGCCTAAAGCAAGTTCTACTTAATCACGATTATCAGCTAGATTCCACAGGAATAAACTTAATTGAGATACTTATAACTTCTTTCCTACCAATTACTACTAACTAAGCAGTTTAGTTTAGGCCTCATCTTTCAACAGGATTCCGCTTAAGGCAAGACCACATTTTTGCGTTCAACTTCACATTCTCCTTGTTCACTTGCCTTTGCCAGACTGGGTCACATGGACACACATTTTTCTTTATCATTCATTATTTTGGCCAAAATTGGTGCCATAAAATGTCAGGCTGCATGTCACGAGCACATTCGCAAGTTACAATCACTTTCAAATGCGACCCATATAGCCATAAGACCCCAATATGTGCGGCCAGTTCCGAATGGACAGTGCACGCATTAGAACCGGCTCTTAAACTAGCTTTTGGCCAATTGCCTTTCCAATTTTGTGTTTTTTATTTTTTAACGTTTTTGTCCGTTGCACGCTGCAATGCAATAATTTTGGTTTGGTTTAGGTTTTTATTTTTTTTTTTGGGCCACGTCGGGCCAAGAACAATTGCCACGAACGCGACCACGCCCCAGGCCACGTTTTCAGCTTTACCTTAACCCAGTTTGAGCTGTGGGCTTGCCTTAACCAAAGTGATGGACGCTTCCTAGGCAATCACAACCTTGTGCATAATTTAAGCGTCGTTAACAGCAACAGAAAACTTGGACAGGCTTCATTGAGCATTACGTGCAAAAAGCTGCCAAAGTTTTCTGGGCATTTTTAAGTTAAGCGGCTTCTACCGCTACCTAGTTGCATAATGCAAAACATGCATCATGCGATCTCCCCGTGGCCCAAACGATCAAGCCTCGATATCGTGCCATTACAACTATATATACACATATTTATATATATATATATGTATATATATGCAAGCCAGGCCAAATTACTTTCACTTGTGCGTGTTGAGCGGGGCTTGTTGATTGGGGTTTGGGGTTTGGGTAATGGGCCTGACTGAGACTGAGACTGGGGCACACACACACACACACACACACCCACACGCACACGCATACACATTGACAGTGTGATGTAATTGCGAGTCCAGAAACTGGGTCACTTTGCGCTACGCATTTCAAATGATCTTGTTTATGCAAATTTTTTTTTGTGGTATGTCTTTTGTCGATTGCAGCAAAACTCCTCGTACCAGTTTGGCTTCGATGTGAAAGACGACGAGTTCACCAACTATCAGAATCGCAAGGAAGTACGCGATGGATCCGTCATTAAGGGCAGCTACTCGGTGGTCGATTCGGATGGTTTCATACGCACGGTCAAATATACCGCCGATCCCAAGGAGGGCTTCAAGGCGGAGGTCATACGCGAACCCACCGATATTGTGGTTAAGATCCCAACGCCTCCGCCACAAACGCAGCTGCTGCGCTCCGGCGGCCACAAGGCGCCCCAGGAATACACCCAGTCCAAGCAGCAGTATCAACATCAGCCGCAGCAGCAGCAGCAGCAGCCGCAGTATCATCAATATCAGTAAGGAGTTGGGATGCTGATGCTGATGTTCCAATACTCATACTATCCTCTTGAAAGTTCCGCAAGTCCATGTAGTTTGTAAATATGCCAATTTCCAGTTGGCAACGTTCATAACATTATGCAGTTATTCACATACACACACAAACACAAACACATACACATAACACACGACTTTCACTAGATTTTAGAAAATATGCCCGCAATTTTTTTTTGCGCATAACAAACGCAATTGTTTGCTATGCACTTTATACATTTATTGACTTTCTGATTTAGAATATTTAATTAAAAATTTTTTTTAAAAAATGTTTTTAATTTGGGACTTTAAATGGAAAGTTGTTTCAAACATTGAGTAAAAAAAAATGAAATTGGAATCTTTAAAAAGCGTAAAACAAGTTCCTGAAAAGCAATTAAAGCCTTAGGTCGAAAAAAAAGGCACTTCAGGGAAAGTTGATTTTTGACTATCTAAAACAGCCTATTAAATCTGACCTGAAGATATCTCTCGTTTCGACTCTTAACTATACTGCTGCCCTATGTCAATTTAATTTGCGCCTCTCTTTCTTTCTGACCATTTTAAAGTAAAGGCGAGTAAACAAATTTTATTTCCGCATAAATCAATGCAATTAACCCTTTGGGCAAGAGGAAGAGCCAAGACTATTGGCCATAAGAATACACGAACCCGTTGGGCCAGTTGTTGGTGCTGACAAAGGCCACCTAATGTGGAAGTTCTCACAACGAGCTCGTGGTCACCCAAGACCAAGATGCCCGCCAGACAAAGCTTCGGGGCCGGTCAAACCGGTTGTTGATTTTGGCTTGGGAACTGGAACTCACGCCACATCAATCGCAATCGCGCATTGCGTGGCAATAGTGTCCTTTCGCAATGTCCTTGCATAAATTAAATGTAAACAGTGTGAGAACCAAGACACAGCGCAGAGAGCCAAGGGTTATCACTGTAGATGATGACCTTATCGGCCAGAACAACGAACCGGTTCTGGACAGTCGATGACTGACAGGGCCCGCATCGCACCACATAGCACCACATCGCGCACCGCTGGCAAGACAGCAACAAGACGGCTGCATATCCTTGCGCCTTGTGCCTTAGACTCATTATTGATCTACGGTCATAAGACTTTGTTGGATTTTGATGTGCCTTGGTCAGCTGTGTCAGCCAAATGCCGCTCGACGGGCACAACGAACAACAAATAACAACAAATAACAACAACTGGACACTGCCTGGCCCGGGGCATTTGTGTCACTTTACGAGCGTCGCGGCAATATGCAAATCAGCTGCAACCCCTTGAGGTCACCGACTTACAAGACAGCCCAGCCCGCTTGCAGCAGCAACCCTTTTTAAGAGGCATTTGCATATGACCCGCATTCCCCGACTGATGGACTGACTGTCTGATCTGGTCTTGGGCTGTGTTGTAACTAAGTAATTGCAGGACATTTCGGGTCATTGCTTAGAACCAGTTCTGTGGCCAAAGGATAGCCAAGTAGCCGAGTTGACCTTTTTACACGGGCCAGTGCTGGCAATGCCAAGAAAGTCGCCCAACCGGACTGTCCACTTTTTCTCGTCTAGGCCGTGAGAAAATGCACGCAGGATTCTCGTCAGGCGCTGACCTATGCCAAGACTGTGCTGCTTTCTTATGCAAATCTTTGGCAGGACCTTTTAGATTTCACGCCAAATCATTGCCCTTAAATAAATAATACGCCAAAATTATGAAAAGTCACGATTTACTGAGCAGTTGTCGAGATATGAAATCAAATGAAATGAGACAAAAAAAAAATACAAAAAAAATTGTGCAATGTGATAGAGTGAGAAAGCGATTGGTATGTAAATTTAATGAGCTGCTCAGAGTTTGCCCTGCGCCAAGTCCCAGCGATGCTCGCCATGACCACCCCGACGATCGGTCCAAATCACCTAAAAGAAATTTGCATTTGAATTTTCCGCACAGATTTTCGGTTTGCCGTTTAAATCACCTCGCCCTTGTAACGATTTGTGCCACGTTGCGATTCAAAGCGTCGCTCCTGCGCCTTGGGATGCTCCAGGACATGTCCGTGACTGCGTGCGTTGGGTCCATCAAATCTCATCAAAATGTCACTAAATTGATAATGTTTGTGAGTTTTCGCTTAGATTCTTGTCTTAAGCATCGATGCTTACTGAAAGTATTTCGATTTCTTGGTGGGTCGTTCAATGTGCGTCCTTGACTCCGCGGCCACAGCATCTCCAGCCGCATCCTTCTTGGCTGCATTGCGACGCGAACGTGCAGCCTGCACCTCCTGCTGCTGCTGTTGTTGTTGCTGCTGCTGCTGCTGCTGATGATGATGGTGATGTTGCTGAACTGTTGCTGCACGCGCGGGCAGCACATGCAACACATCGCTGGTGAACAAAGCCGGCGGCACATTGTACAAATGATCCTCCAGGCGACGATGCAACTGTGCATGTTGCTGCTGAATTGGAGGCTGAAGTGGCGCCTGTTGCGTTGCAACTGCCACACGCTGTTGCATGGGCATGTAGTTGCCCTCGTACCGATATTTGGCCAGCTCCGCGTGCGGAGCTATCGAGCGCTGGACATACTGCACGCTGGGCTGCGGATAGACAGCTGGAGCCGGAGCAGGCGGCGGCGGCGGAGCTGGCGGCTGCTGCTGTTGATACTCCAGGGCAAGCGGCTGATAACTGGCGCGATAGTTGATTAGCTGAAAGTTCGGCATCTGCTGCTGATAGTGGGCGGCAGGTGGCGCCACATAGCCGGCCATATAGGGCGCAGCCATCAGTTCCAGGCGACGCAAACGCGGCGGCGGCGGCGCATCGTAGTACAGCTGACGTTGGCCGTGGGGAAAGTAATGCTGAAGCTGCGGCTGGGCTGGCGACGGCAGCAGCAGCAAATGCAGCAGGAGACTTAGCAGCGCAATAGGCAAAGTCGTGAGCTCCATCTTGTGTCGTGCTCGTCAAATTTGTGGCTGCATTTTGACAGCAACGTTGGCATTTATAGCCAGACCGTTGGCCAGCCCATGGCTGGGGCTTGGCTCGGCTCGGCTCGGTCCGGGGCCGCGCCAAGCCAATGCCGGAAGTCATGACTGTCGCTGCCGCCACCGCTGCTGCCCAGGAGTCAGCGGTGTGTGAAATCGATTGAACGCTGCCCCAGTCCCTCAATTGTGCAATGCTCCAGCGCTTGCTCCAGCTATACAGCTGCAGCTCCAGCTCTAAACTGGCGATCGTTACGTGGCATTATGTAAGCTGAGCCCAGGGAGATGCGTTCAGCGAGATCTCCGCGGCCGAGCAGCTGGCCTCAGCCAATATCAAGGTCAGTCCAACTGCTAGGCCTGCCAGTCAAGTTCAAAGCTTAACTATTTAGCATACTAAACGGGTAAGAATGGTTATCTTTGCCTTTGCCGAAAATTAAATACCCTTGCCCAAATGGTAAGTTAACTGTGTTTAGCTAGAAAATTACATTTCTGGTTATATATACTACAAAGAATATGGTTTATAAAACTTGTTTTTGTTGTTGATATGTAGCTTAGATTTTACTAAGTTTGCTTTACTCATACAAAAACTTTTTCAGACAAAAAAAAAAGCTAAATGATATAGTCCACCGATGTAGATAAGTTTTAGCTGATATGTTTGTAGCATAAAAACACACTTAACAGTTAATTTTCATTAGGTTAATTTAAGGAACAAAAAAGTTTCCCTAATAAAAACTTTCCTTTCGACTTATCATTTCTATGGCAGCTATATGATATAGACGACCGATTTTAATGAGACTAAGTCTTTATATTAATAGCTAAGAAACACACTTAATTGCCCAGTTTAATCAGGATATCTCGAAGGATAGAAAAGTTTCCCAAACAAAAACTCGCTTTTCTTATTATTGTTTCTAAGTCAGCTATATAATATAGTAGACCGATATTAATAAGACTTGGTTGAGATGTTGCAATCTTAGAAAAAATCTCACCTGCCAAATTTGTTTAAGATTTCTTTTTAGACAAAAACTTTTTATACAAAACAATATTTTCTAAATATTTTTGCTATGTCAAAAATATAATATAGTACTCTGATTTGTCCAATTTTAACATATATACTGCCTGCAACAAAAAGATGAGCATATACCAATTGACAGCTTGTGCTCTTAAAGAATATACATTTACATTCTTAACTTTACGAAACGTTGCACATTTCGTGACAAAATTGTGATACCCTCTGCAAGGTAATAAAAAAAAAAAGAAGTGCTTTCGAACTTCCTTTTGACCGTTAGAACGGTGGAACGGGCACAGCCATCAACAGAACAGCCCATTGAGCTGATTGGCTGCAGCCTGTTGCCGTTTAGGGTTTAGGGGTTGCTGGCGCTTTTGGCTGACGACCTATGGCACAAAGGGCTTTGCAACCCCCTGTCAGCAACCCCTAAAGACTTCCTCGCTAAGCTGTCAACTGGCTGAGCTCATTCGACTGCCGCAGTTGAAAGCCTAAGCAACAGCACGTCAAGAGCTCCTCGAGAACTCTGCGCACTCTGCCAAAAGCTAAAAACCGAATACTTTTTTTTACAATTTTTTTTATCGACGCACGTGAAAGAGCTGTAAGTGTTATTAAGTTTTAAAAAATATCCACAACACAGTTAACATTTATAGTTTATAATATATATATATATATATAAGTACACGTGGTCGTTTCAACATTTCAACATTAAAAACTCCGGATCCACTAAAGTTTGCATAGATTAGGAGAGCGCGCTATAGATACGATTATAATACAATGATTGTGGCCTCGATAAAACTGCTGCAACAAGTTTTCAGTGCTTTCGATACGATTAGCTTTCCTTTTTGTTTTTGTTTTGTTACGAGCTGTTAGCAAAAAAAAAAAAAAAAAAAAAAAAAAAAAAAAAAGTCGCGAGTTAATCAGCCATGTTCACATTGTTCATGCGCATCTTGGCAAAGTCCTCGAAAACAATATTGTCATCGTCGTCCTGGTAATAGCCCTTGACATTGCGATGCTGCTCGATCGACTTCATTTTCTTCATGGCATTCGAACGCTTCTTCTCAATGGTGCCTAATTGGATGGGTAAACAGAACCATATGAGAAGCGTACGGCAACAAGGATGGTCTTAAAGTGTTTACCTGGTGCCGGCTGGAGCAGCTTGAAGGGCACATCCGTTTGCATCTCACCGCCCAGCGTGCCGCAGTTCAACTTGATGCGCACCGAATAGGAGATGACAATACCGCAGGCATCGCCCGTGGACTTGCCCTCCTGCACCATGGTCGAGGAGGCCAAATTGACATCCTCATCCTTCAAGTGGCCATCGAGTGCAATGCCTAACAAAAATGGATTAAAACCAGAGTAAATTTAATTTTAAATCCTCTGTTCACCCACCATGACGATCCTTGTTGTTGGCTGCCAGTGGAATTAAATAGAAGGTTTTGGTCAGATTGGCGCCAGGCGTAATGGGGCAGCCCTCCTTGGTCTCCAGCTGGGCGACATGCTTGCTGAACTGTGCATTCACCATGGTGATTTCGGTGTGCTGCACAATGAAGCACTTGATGCTCTTCACCGACTTCTTCGAGTTGTTCGACACCTGAACCGTGGCGGCCGTCTTTTCGCCGTGATAGTAGATCTCGCGATCAAGCGTCACCTCCAGGCTAATCTTGCCGTTGGAGAAGGTGAAACCCTTGCTGACCAGCGAGCTGGGCAAGCGTTGGCCCCGATTCAGTGGCGCATACTGCAGCTTCTTGATCACCAAGCTGACCATGCTGCGCTTGTGCTGACGATCGTCCTCGGAGTCAGCGACATAGGCGCGTATGGTGTACTCCACGCCCAGCGGCTTGCCCAGATCATCGCCCTCCTGCTGCAGCGTTACGGAGCTGGGCGAGTTGGGCGGGAAGTGAAAGGTGAAGGGATGCGCATTGCTGCCCAGTTTGCGCACTAGTTTCTCCTGCATGGGCGTCATTTCCATGTTGGGATTGGTCATGGGCACAATTTGCTCCCGCGACAGAATGAGCTCCTTGGAGAATTTGACGCCCATGACTTCATCCTCTTCGCGGCCATAGCGATAGGTGGTGGCCAGCTGGCCAAATACTTTGCGATTCTTTAGATACTCCGGCTCCACGACAATAACGCCATCGACAGGATCGCAGTAATCCAAATGGTCGATGAAATCACGACGTCCCAAGTAGAAGGTAACCTTGCCGTTGGGTGTCGCCTTCTTGAAGACCTTAACGGAGACAACCATCTTGAACGAGTTTACAATTTTCTTCAAAAGTTTTCTTTTCTAGCTTTTAATTTTCCGCTCGCAGCTTGTTTGGATCACGTTTGCAGTTCTTCGTTGGTCGAGGAAAATGCGAAACGGCGCTTCTGTGCAACCTGCTTTTATACCTTTGGCCCGTGGGTCTTCACTGCGTCCACTAAATGGATTTGTCCGTTATGCAGTCGCTTGTATAAACGTTCAACATGTTCTACGCAGTTCTTTTCCCCCTCTTCCTCCACCCCTCTCTGCCCACGTCTCTTAGCCTCGCTGACCAAATTGGCTAATGTCAAGTAGCGTTCGCGACCTCGTGCGAGGTCAGCTTCTTGTCTTTAGTTCCCTGCCATGTGTCTGGGTTCTCTCGCGGATTAGCATTTGATTAGCTGGCGCGGCCAGCGTTTAATTGTCGCCAAAAAGTTGTTCATGCAAGTTCTTTCCATTTCCCGGGGCTGTTCCCGGGAAACCCTACTAGTTACCAGCGCAGCACTCAGGCAGGCAAACATGCTATAATAAATCGAAAGTCAATATATCGATTTTGTTTGTCACGACTTAAACACTTGAGGTCCAAGTTTAGCTAATGAGTGAACGATTTTGTGTAAAAGTGTTTGCTTTTTCATGCGCAACACTTTAAGTTTATTTAAAGAAACCTGGGCACAAATATATGAGGAAATTCTCATATTTATATATACCTAACTTATTGATAATCTATGCCTAAACGCAACTTTGTATCTTATATCTTATAGATTCTCATTAATTGTATCTATATCTTTTTTAGCACAACAATGCAAACACAGACCCACACCACAACCGATCGTCATGGCTATAGCCTGCGCTTCTCGCCCTTCGAGGCGAATCATATGCTGCTAGCTACTAGGTAAGCTTAAGAAGACCCTAATCCAAGTCCTTTATCTGACTGATTTTCTGTTTTTTTTTTGTTTTTCCTAGCCAATTGTACGGTCTTGCTGGTGGCGGTTCGCTCTTTCTGCTGGCGCAGAGTTCGACAAATGACGATGCGAACATCAGCAGCGTCAAGCCACAGAAGAGCCTGCAGGAGCTGTGTCGTCTGGAGTGGTCCGATGGGTTGTTCGATGTCGCCTGGTGTCCTTATGCGGCTGATATTGCAGCGACTGCGTCGGGCGATGGGTCGCTGCAGATCTGGTCGGGTCTGGATGTGGAATCGGCGGTGACGGAACAAACGCCCAAACAGCCGCTGATCTGTCTGCAGGAACACAAGAACGAGATATACAGCTTGGATTGGGGCGAACAGTGGAATTATCATACACTGCTCTCGGCCAGTTGGGACTGTACACTCAAGCTGTGGGATTGCAACAGGCAGAACTCCATCACGACGTTTGTGGGACACAATGATTTGATATATTGCGCAAAGTTTTCGCCTCTAATTGCGAATCTCTTTGCCAGCGTAAGTACGGACGGGCATTTAAACTTATGGAATTCTCTTGACTTTGCAGGTAAACCCCTGATGAGCATCGAGGCACACGCCAGCGAGGCGCTCTCCTGCGACTGGAGCCATTTCGATCGCAACGTGCTGCTGACGGGCGGATCTGATGGATTGATACGCGGCTGGGATTTGCGCAAGATGCGCACACACATCTTTGAGCTGTACTCGGGCGAGTTTGCGGTCAGACGTTTGGCCTGTTCGCCGCACTCGGCGACGGTGCTGGCATCGGCCAATTATGATTTTACAACGCGGTAAGTCGAAAGGAAAGACTTAGCTCATAGTGGTAAATATAACTTGTTCTTCTTCTGCTTCTTTGCAGCATTTGGGATTTGGAGCGCGGTGAATCCCCGCAGGAGATCAATGTTCAGCATACGGAATTCGTTTGCGGTTTAGACTGGAATCCTCAGCGCGCCCATGAGCTGGCCGATTGTGGCTGGGATTCGTTGGTGAATGTCTATACGCCGCAGTGTCTGCGCCAGGCGCTGGCTTAGACAATGCAATGCTAAAGTTGCAACAACACAAATGCTTCAACGCTGGCCTTACCCCCAAAATAGTGGAGCCTGGAACTGGTACTCCAAAAAAACACCGAGCAAAATGTGATAAGGTGCAAGTGGCGCCAAAATAGCCTACAAATGGTGGACACCTGGACGATAGCTGAGCTATTAAAAACCTCTAAGGAACGAAAAGGAGACTAAATTAACGAAGAGACGACCTGTAAATAGTTGTGATAAATAAAGCTAACAAGAAAACAAAAATCCCATTTTTGCAGGTGCTTGCAATGTCAATAAAAGCTTACTGATTATATGATTATAAGAGAACGCAGATCGCAATTATTATATTTTGTTTAATTCTCAACGCTGCGGGCTATCATTTTTATATATATTTTTTTTTTGCCTTTAACAAGAACTTAACGGCACTCGCTAAGTTGCAAAAAAAAAATAAAATAAAGGAACAGACGCTGAGAAATCGACCCTTTTCCGGTAAGCCAAACAAACATGCAATAAAGCGCTAATTTGGTGCAACATTTTATTGGCCTGGCTAACTGGCTAACTGGCTGGCCTGGCCAGGCTGGCTGTCAGTGGATTTCGAGCCAACTGACATTCCCAGAATTGACACAGTCAACAAGCTGTGGCCAAAAGGTGTGCCACATCGCACCCTGGCACGTCGACAGCGTCAGCGACAGCGACAGCTCTGCGCTGGTTGGTGTGAAAATAAGCCCCCAGCCGTGCCGAGGATCACACTGTGTTCATCCTGTCATTAGGCATTGGGCTGAGCTTTGGCTGCCACCTCGGGCAAATATTTGTTTTGATGCCAATTTGCGCTGATTTCTTTGGACAGCCAACCCATCACTCAGCAGCTGCTGCTGCTGCCATCGTAATTATGGGTGCCCAATTGAGGCGAGTCAAGTGAAAATAAAGTAGATATTAATGCTTGTTTGCGTTAATAAAATACGATTTGGGTGCGCACCGTTAATTTGCTACCGAGAAATTCGAAAGTTGTGCAGAGAAATATTCTACCTGTTTGTATAGTTAATAAAAGCTTTTTGTAATTTCTTTAAATATTATTAAAAATCAGCTTTTAAATAAATTAACGCTTATTTATGTAAGTAACATAGCACGCAGCTTTGCGTCGTCTGGCAGTAAAGTTGCCAGACCGTCGAAAGCGAAAAACGTTCGCTTCATAGCATTCAGCTTTTGCTGCACAGCAATAAGTGTTGTATAAGAGTTTTATAGAGAACTGCGCGCTATTTTTGAATTAACGTTTGGAAAACATTTATTAAATGCATGCGTATAAACTAAATTTCAATTTAAGTTAAATATTAAGCAGCTGCATCATAAATTACATGCAATTATTTTGTCTACTAAAAATGCAAGTTTTTTATTATTGGATCATCAAGCAAATTCTGCTATAATTTGTGCAACAAATAATTCCCTCAAATTACCCGCAGCAATTTTGCGCTAAATCCGTGCAACAAACTATAAATTAACACCGCGCACAATGTTGCAGCGTGCTCAACGGCCAGCAAAACATAGTTGCCGCCTAGACGTAACCTTGACTTCTTTTTGCTGCCTGTGGCGCGTTTATGTTGTTGTTGTTGTTGCTGTTGCTGTTGTCGGTATCCATGGGGCAAGGCAGCTCTTGTTATAAATAACAGACGAATGCCCAATTTTTTAACACCCAGCACGCGAGTGACAGCCTCTTTCTCTCTCTCTCTCTCTCTCTCTCTCTCTCTCTATCTCTGTCTCTCGCTCACACACTCCTTTGTGTCGGACTCTGGAGCAGGTTCTGGGCTTTGGATTTGGAACTGCACGCGTCAGCTTCAACATCGGCTTTGGCTTCAACTGCAGCTTCAGCAATTTAAATTGCCTCCACAAGCATTTTGATGGCGATCACGCGCCCCTTTTGAAATCTTGGTGCTCAATCTGCGGCTGCGACTGCGGCTGAGGCTGCTGGCTGGTCGTGCGGGCCCATAAAGGATCACGGCGTTGGTCAGTTGGTTTTTTTTTTTGTTTTTACGACTGCCTGGCTTGGTATTAATTTTGTTTTGCCTCTTTTATTTTTATTTTTTATTTTCTTCTTGTGTGCCTTCACTTTAATCGTCACTTTCGTGCCGACAAGCGGCAGATCGTGAGTCTCTGTGTGTGCGTCATGTGCCTGCCCCGTCCGGCGGTCAGCGAACACGTGTAACTGCAACTTACTGCGAGTTGCTGCGCGTTGCTGCACCCCCCAAAGCGCTGCACAGCTGGTCGCTGTCTGAGGCTTCACAGAGGACACACCGCAGCCGACGACGCCTAACTAGATGCCAACGAAATGATCGTTTGGCCACTGAGATTCTCTCTCACCGGAGTGGGCGTGATCCGAAGGCGATCTTGATAAGCAGCCAGTTCGTTTGAAAGAACAAAAAACAAACGCCGGAAATAATTGTCAAGGGATGAAAAGCCGGCAACTAGTTGCGGCTACCTGTATTGAATTTGCTAATGAACCCAGTTTCTAATCGTTATTTTTTTCTTTTCTTTTCTTTTTTGTTATCCTGGCAATTAAAACGTGTGGAGCTGTCAGCTTGGAACGGATGTAGCTACCGTTATAGTGTATGTGTGGTGTGAATTTGTTCACCTGAATTTAGAATTTTTGCATTTATGCATGAGCTGACGAGCACAGGAAACTGTCAAAAGGTGTTGAGAGTAATGAATGCGATAGATTTACGTACACACATGTTTTTCAACACGCACACGCCAAGCCGCCTGCATCCTTCATAAATTCCAGCTCTGGCCATTGTTCTACGCAATGTTCGCGCTTATGATACAATTTTGCGTAAGGTCAACGACGAGCTACCAAAAACCCAAGATCAGGCCAAAACTCAGAGCCACGCCAAGCCGAGCCGTGGCAAACGCAATGTTATGCAATAGCTGTGACGGTGGCTGGGCAGGATCATAAAAATGCGAGCAGGCAGGCAGTCAGACATTTAGATCTAGGTCCCTAATCTAGAGTGGTCATAAAAATGGCAAACTGCACCACATTTTTCAGGGCCATTGGCTTTGCTTTGCGTTTTACCTACATGATGATTACAAAAAAAAATATATAAATATTCTTTTATTTATTTGCTTTTCACCTGGAATGCGTGCTAGCTGCTAATTCAAAATATTTATGAAAATTCTTTGATAAATTTTGTTGTTGTTTTTCAAAATCTGTTATTTACAGCTGATGACTGTATCAGCTGAGATCTGGTGCTTTATATATAATATATATGTATATCATTATTAACAGCACTCGCTGCGCTGCTGTTGAGTGATATTGCGAGGGTGGCTTAAAAAGCTTACAAAACAAAATGTTTTTTTTTACTAAATTTAGATATTGTTATTGATGGTATAATAACAAATAATGTTTTTTATCTATATGTTATGTTTATGTATTTACCTTGGCCTTTTCTAGTATTTGTTTCTGCAATTGAAGGAAATGAATTAATTGCACTTGTTTGCCTGCTTCGATTATCGCTTGCATTCAATTCGTACACAACGCACCACCCACCCACCGCCCACATTTTAGCCCCACCCCCTTTGACAATAACAACATTTCGGTTGGTTTATTTGGTATGCGCATATTTTGTTGGCATTTATGGCCGCACAATAATTGAGGGTGAAGGACGCTTTGCTGGCGTGCTCCAAGCAACAACAACAACAACAGCAGCAGCAGCAATAAAAACGACAACAACAACAACAACAACAAGGTCGTCTCGCTGCCATTTATAAATAATTCCATGCGATTTTTGCGTATAAATAATATTGTTGGGGGAAAAATAAAACTGTCCGTCGATCGCACCGCTTGCTTTTCAAACTGATGACCAAAATACTTTAGCGGCTCGTCTCATGGCTAAAAATACGTTTGCCACCCAACCGCCCCCCCCTTGTTCCTCCCCATTCGCATCCCCCTGCCCCAACAGGCGACTGACGTGCGCCGATGACGCGTTTTGGCCCCAAAGAACTGTTTCTTAACGGGGCCAACACAGGCATTAGCTCCGTCCAGAGAGCGTCCAGAACCAGGTGATGACGATCACCCGGCCCAGCTAAAATTGGCAATAAACAGAGGCGCAAATAACCAGTAAATTAAACAATTGCTAAGCTCAGACAATGGCCAAAAAGGCGTCAGCAGACAAACCAACAACGCAACAGAATATATCTCAAATATGATCTTGCGTTATGGCTGCCCACATAAATATATATAGTATATAGACATTGGGGGCAAATCAAGTATAACGCAACTTAAAGACCCTTTTTTTTGTGGGTGGGTGGAAATTAAAATAATCGTATCCCGGTTTGGTTCCCAGACAAGAGTATTTAAATTGTAGATTGATCAGTTAAAGATCAGTTCTAAACTAGATAGTTTTGAATTACCAAGAATACCACATATTTAATTCTAAATCAACTCTTAGACGATACATTTTTAAATTTCACTTCATGGGGATATATTCACATAGAGAACCCGTTCAAAGTTATGCCCCATTAGTTATATAATATGCCTATAGCATGTTTTATGAGTATGCCCAATAAAACTAAACGTAAAGAAAAGTCTGGTCATGGCAATAAATGCTCGTTCTACAGTTGGCAAACATCGCGAGCAAATTATAATGCCCTGTGCGCGTATTATAAAATCTGCGAGAACACAAATATTTTTCACGAAAAACAAATTCTTTTCTGCGGCACGTCAATGACGTCAATGCGACGGGGGCCGTCAACAAAACTAAAAACAAAAAAAAAAACAAGAATAGCCTGAAAAAATGTGTTCGCCAAGGCGCCGCTAGAGAAGAGATCTCTCTTAAGTCCAAACGTGGGCGTTTGTGTGTGTGTGTTCTAGGCATATATGTATGTGTGTGTTAGTGTGTGTGTGTGTGTTGGGGCTGTTGGCGATGACGCGTGAACTTGCCTTTGATTTGTTTTTCGCAATGGCGATCTGGGCACGCAAGTTGGCCAAAAATAACAGGCTGGCATTTTTTGTTATTGCCATTTGTAATTGTTATTGTTATTGTTAGCCGCACACGCGCCCCCGGGTGCCGGTCAAGTGTCTGCTCTGGCTGTGGGGGTGGTATTTGTATATAGATATATATATATATATATATATATATTTATAGCCCATATATGCCGCAGTCAAGATCTGTTGCCAGTTGCTGCCTTTTACAATATCCGCTCTGGGCTCGATTAGCGATTTGTGTGGCTTCCATGCGTAGCCGCACGTGCCGCCAGAGATCCTTTTTGGCCAGGAGTGGTGTCATTTCCGCTGACCGTGCTTTAAATTAAGAATCATTAGCTGAGCCGCAGCCGAAAATTCACCGCAATCAGCGTCCAATTTGGCAAATGCCGCCAATTGCCAATTGCCAGTTGCCACTTAGCTGCGATCTTAGCCAAGAATTGCTTGGTAGAAATCTCTTCTCTCTCTTTTTTTTTTTTTTTTTGGCAGGGATATAGTTATAAAAGTTGTGGCACGTCTGAGCTGAGCCGCCTTTTGGCGGCTAAGTGAGTGACCACCTGTTGCCATTGTCCAGCCGTAGACTCGCTTTTTGTTTTTTTCTTTTTTTTTTTTTTTTTTGGCTGCGAATTCGCATAAACATAAAGGTAATTGCACAGACATGCCAAAAAATTATCCAATACTCTGTGCTCAATGCTGTAAAAACCATCGATTGCCTGGCATTTATTGTGATCGCCGCTGCAAGCGAAACAAGCGCACTCCGGAATCCCAGCGAGTGTTCATCTCGGTGCCAAGGATAGCCACAAAATTGCACTTCCCCCACCCGAACCAGGCTACAGTGAACACTCAAATGCGCTGCACTCAGTAAAACATAAGTGTACAATTTTTAAAGATAACTTAACTTTACTAAGGCAAGCAATGAAACTGGGGAAAAACGATCAGGAAAATTGGCATTGGAAACAAATATCGTATTAGTTTTCTAAAATGCAAAATTTAGCAAAAGTTGGGGCAGTTTTAATAGATACTTATTTATGATATATAGTTCATATATATGTATATACTAAATGCGTAACTGATCATTTAGTCTCATATGCTTCGTCAGCTCAACTGTAGCGTGACAATCCCCAAATAAAAGTGATTGTGCAGCGTTGTCAGAGCAACAAAAAAAAAAATAAAATAAAATGAAATAAAAAAAAATATATAAAAAAAGCACTGCAGCATTTACGCGGCTTTTCAGCTGCTGCTGTTACTGCTGCTTCGGCTACCTCGGCTGCTTCTCTTATGGGGCTGTCTGTTTACATGGGACGCCTCCAACGTCGCAGCCTCCTGAGTCCGTCGGGCTGTGACATATGCGAAATTCGAAATTCATTGTCGCGTGTTGTGCCCGTTGTGTCCAAAGGCAACGACTTGTTGGCTGGCCAATGCCGGGCAACCTTGACGCGTTGCCCGCTCCTTTTATCTGGCAATTCATCTGCCCCGAGACACACAAACACGAACACACACACACACACACACACACGCATACAGGTGCACCCGCAACGCGGCCACTGAGTGGCCTGGAATGGAGAGATCGCCGGTGATCGAGCAGCGAGAGCTGCCACAGCCGGTGCCATATCGTGGACATTATGAGGCCGACATTATCTGGCAGTGCTGATCGCATTTTAAGCGCTGTTCGCAACGAAAAATTGCCAATTGGCGGGCCCAAAAAAAAACAAAAAAAACAACAACAAAAAATCAGCTAAAGCAAAAGCAACAAAAGCTAAACCCTTAAACGATCGCTTAACTACTGTTAAGCCTCGCTGCGGGCTGGGATGGGATGCGTTAATCCTGTGCGAAGGTTAAACGCCATTTCGTGCGTAAGTGCAATTAGTGTAAAGTATTTTGAGCGATGTGCCAACAAGTTTACGGCGGAGCGTCCCCGATCTCTGATCACCGATCTCCAATCCCCATCCGCTACTCCCTACCTCATATGCATGTCAACGTCAGCTGAGGCCACGCGTCGTCGCGACGTCAGCCTGACGCACGTTTCCGTTCCACGTTCCTTCCTTCATACGCTTAATGAGTACGCCTCATGCTCATGTGACTGAAAATTCATAACAAAAAAAAAAAAAAAAAAAAAACAACAAATATCTCTAACCACATGCCGCATTTTACGCCTCCGCCCGTATTTTTTCTCATCTGTGTGCTTTTGCTTTTTTTTCCATTTTTTTTTCTCATTTCTTTAGTGTTTGACGCCCCCGCCGTGTCCACTCCCTCGCACAGTTGTACTAGTGCCCGATTCCCGTTTCCCGTACCATTCACCATTCATTGAGCAAATCTTTCGCCCAATTCACACAAACAGCAACATCAGCAAAGTTCTGTTAATCAATGGACATCCGAATTAGCAGCCCGGGTTGGACTACGACTACGCCAATGTTTGACGTCAGTGTTGGCGGCTTCTGGGAAAACATACGCACAACATTCAGCGCGTTATCGCACATTCAATTTCTTTGGCCAGTTCGCCAAAAGAAACGTGACCAAATATGGGGGCTAGTCGCCGCGGAAATGGCTCCGAAAATTCACGAGAAACGGCCTTGAAAGAAAGCGTTTGACGGACCGAAACAAAGTACACAACATTTTTATATATAACAATCAGCAAACTAACTGGTTTTTTACCATAAAATACAATTGGGACTGACTTGGATAAACTATTTGCATTAATAATGTGCTTATGATTAATCAGCCTTATAGGGAAAGCTACCTAAAAATATACTTTCAATTTAGTCATAGAAATAGAAGCTTATGCCCTATATGTATTATTTAATATAGTTTATGTGTTTAAAAAGAAATAATGTGCATTTATGGTTTCAATAATAATGTTAGTGACAAAATTTACATTCAATCGAGTTATGAAAAGGAAAGAATCAGATAGTAATATTGACATAAAGTTTTTCTTTACATATAGAACCCAAAAAAGTTTGCTTGAGATACTTTACGATAAAAGAAATCATATTTTAAATAAAGTTAAATTCTAAGCGTTATTTTTATAAAGAAAAAATACAGCTTCTTCTGCCCTTAAACAATATATACATATACTCAATCAAGTCAATTCTGTTTGTTTCAAACAAATAAATATATATATGTATATGTATATGTATATACCCCCTTGCAATGAGTTCAAGGTACATAAAAATAAAAAAGGGAATTGAAAGGCAAATTTGAATGTCTCACTCACGTGCAAGATATCGGAGCTGTTGTCGCTGCTGACTTATCGATTCCCGGAGGTGCAATTGCTGTGCAAACAGAGGATTTGAGAGTTCGTGGCACACCCACACGACTGGCGGCCCACACACACGCACATACAAACACACCAACACACATTTACAGGAACACTTGTCGCTGATCGTCGGCAGCTAATGGATCTACACCTCGGCTACTTAGGCAGCTGGCTGAGCTGCCGTTGAGCCCTAAGACGCTCCCCAGACAATTGCCACATCACGCTTGTTTGCGTGCACATTAACGCTGGCGACGTCGACGGCGACCAAATCCTTTTTGGCTACTTAGGATCGTCAGCTTGTCTTAAGCAAACATTTGCACACGGGCACGGCATTAGGACAAAGCGGCAGCGAAGCGCGTGATCGTGATCGCACAAACATTGAGACGGTAGTCAGCATAGACCAATCCAAACTGTCCATTTGGGTGGGCTGGAACGTGTACAAGAGTATTTTGATAGCCACCGTTTTGATGATGGTGCTGGTGGTGGTGGTGGTGGTGGTGGTGGTGGTAGTCCAGTGCAGTCCATTGCAGTCGAGTCAAGTCCAGTCCAGTCTGGCGTCAGTCGCGCGCTGTTTGCTTTAAACTTAAAGCAGCAAAGTGATTAATGTCATGCACGGGCAGCGACCAGCCCAGCGAACAGCCTCCGTTCGCAATCGCAGGTTTCATTCCCAGCAGAGCAAACAACATAATCAAGCGTACATCCGTCGAGCGTAAAGGGACGGAGCATCGTCGTCGTCGTCGTCGTCGTGGTTGTTGTTGTTGTTGTTGTTGCTGTTGTTATGCTAATGGAGCGACGAGTTTGTCACCAGAGAATTCCTGGAAAAGCCAACCGTCCGATTTGTCCGCCTGTAGCATTAGTTTCTAAAGCTCTCGGACTGTGGCCCTGGCCACGCTTTATAGATAAAGTCACGCATGGCGGCAGACAGTTGGCAGTAGCAGCAGCAGCAGCAGCAACGGAAGTTGGAGCCGCGGGCACGCGCTTCAGCCGCTTCCAACTACTATCTAACAAGCGAATTTATTCAGGCGCAGCTTTTGTCAACGAGCAGCTAGAGGAGTTGGAGGAGCTGGAGGTGCAGGCGGAGCTAGAGGTGGGGTTTTTCACTCGTCTGAGGGCCATGCCATAATTTGCAATTCGATGCTCTCTTTGCATTTCTGCGTGTTGGCATTTCATTTGTGGCCACCACAAGATTTGCATATGAATGAAGCAACAGTTGCCATGACTTGGTCGGAGTTCTCAATACTCAATTCACAATTCACAAGTCTGTTTTCTGCGCATGGCGACTTTCAGCCATTGATTTGTGATGAACTGTCTTTGGGGCTTGGGGTGTTCGTCGCTGGAGTCGTGATCGTGTCTTTGACCGTCGCCGCAATTAGCATTTGAAGTTGCATTTGCATTTGCATTTGTGCATAAATCAGTCGCCGCGCTAAACAAACACAAAAGCCTCGACGACAATCTCTGATGTGATCGGTGCTGAAGTGGCCACAACGTCAATTGTCCACTGGACACTGGCGAATGCTGATGCCACCTGCTAATATCGTTTACACTTTTACTTTTGCATCCTGTTGAAAAACAAAACAGAAATAAACACAATTAAAATTATTGAATATTGTTCTAATTGTTATTATTTATAGTAGAGAAGATTATTCTATCTGAATCTCTTTAGGTTCAATAATTCCAGTCTGGCAAAAGTCTCTGCAAGCATCTTTTTATATCTTTTCTCAACAATTTATTAATAGCAAGCGTTTCAAAGAAACATTTCCCCTATAAAAAAAAAGCACAAATAGTCTATTTAAATATAGAGCTCATGCTGTTTATGGAAAACTCTTTAAAATCTTGATTGGTTTTCTTGTGAAACCATAAATTTAAACATCAATATCATAATAAGGTATTTGTTGTTGGATGGAAATTGAATTGGATTTGCATGCCACAAATTGTGGCACCAGCTGCACGTGTGTGTTGCAATCTGGTGCATTCTGTTTTGAATTCGGGTTTCGGGTTCGGGTTCTTTGGTTGGGCCGACACTTTTACTTTTATATCCTGTTAACAACCCGTAATTTGGCCAATTTAACACTTGTAAACGCGCTTTCGCCGCTCTAATGAGGTACAAAACGTTGGCCAAGAAGTCGGCACAAAATTAACATATAAACGCGGCACTTCTGACCCAAAATTAAATTGCCTGCCGACCGAACCTTATAATCAGCTCACGAAACCCTGGCTTAGGCCGTCAGTATTAAAAGCTCAAAAACTCCGATTACAATGCTGCCCCAGCCCCAAGATTGTTTTATTTTTTTTTTGCGCTTTGGTTTTGTTTTTGGCGGCAACGAAAGTCTTCGTTCATTCTGCAATTACACAAATCTGTTGAGGCATCCTCGAGCCTCGATCCTCGACTTCTCATCTGGTGTTAATTTATGCGTTGGGCATAAAAAATCACCACCAATTACGGACGGAATGCTTCAATTATGGACTGCAAACAGCTGCTGCTGATGCTGATGCTGATGTTGTTTGCTGCGCCCCTTGGTGAAACCCTTTTTAGCACTCTGCTGGAAATGAAAATGGAGCTGGCCCGATTTCCTTTGAATTCGCTTCCTGGCCATATCTAATAGGGCTACGCTCAAGGCCAAACCAAAAATCAGTCCCTAATTGTTGCATTTTATTATTATTTTTTTAGTTCTTTTATCTTCTGGCATAGAGACTATAATTGCCCTGTTATTAGGCTGTTTCTAAGTTCCACTAAATTGCTATGTGAATGGAATATTCGGCTCTTAAGTGTTTACTATACATTGGAAGTAAAATAATGTTTGTAGAGCTTCGTTTTTAAATGTTAAAGATTCTTATGTAAAGAATGCTATTTAAAATTAGTTAACTTGATAATATGTGACTGTATTCTAAAGCTTAAAGATTCTAAATCTAAAACTAGTAGATACTTCTATTAAAATATATAATATTTATATAAAATATGAAAGTTTAAACTTATACTATCTAATATTCTGCACTACTTATAATGGCAATTTTGATTAAAACTTATATTTATCAAATAAGAAAACATCCATTTCTACAAGAATACAAATAATTGGAAATTGATATCAATTTATCTTGCGGTAAGTTAAGGATGAGCTTGTTTTGTGGTATCAAAATTTGTAATATGACTCTAACTTTCATTCATAGTTATTAATTGAACTAAAGTTAAGTTTCTGTTACAATTTGGGTTTTTGGTATTCCTAGATAAACTATTGTCAATTACAAGCGATCGTCTCATTTTTTTTTTATGGTTATATAAAAGCTGCATTAACCCCGCGCTTCAGTTGCAGTTTTGCACTTGAAGTGGGTGAAGTGGGGATTCGGGTGGTTACGTGCTGCAATGTGCATTTCTGTTGTTGTCATATTCTTTTTGTTGGTTGTATAAGTGTGAGCTTGCGATAAGAATTGGGGCGCATCAGAGTGCACACAGCGCACGAGGGCGTCGCGTTACAGTTGAATGCATGCAACTGACATTGGCCAGAAGCGTGTCAGAGAGCGGGCCAGCACCACAAATGACGCGGGTTTTGTTCTCCACCTGTGGAACCGCTGACTTGTCGCTTGTCATTAGCTCCTTGCGTGTGTGTGTGCAAGTGTGTGTGTTGTGTGAGTGTGTCATGCCATTAAAAACAATAATAAATGATTCGACAATTCGACGACAGTCGTCGTTTGCATTGGAAACCTTGGAATCGGAGCTGACCATACAAACATATAAACACACTCATATCGTTATCGCTTCGAATTGACAACAGAAATATAATTTACATATACTTTGCGTAATCAATGAGCTACTCGTTTCACGCAACTGCAACTCGATTTGTCCGCCTGATTAATGTGCCCCTTTCAATGCCCCAAAAGCTGGCAACAGGCAGCAGGCAGCAAGCAGCAGTCAGCAGTCAGCAGGCAAGAGGGCTCCGACTCTCGGCTAATAAGAGCGAAAGAGCCACGTTAATTGGCGACAATTGTTGGTTTGTTGGCTTTGGTTTTAGGCTGGGCGAACCAGGAAAGTGGAACAGCTGCTCCTTGTTGAACAACGATTCCCCCTTGTAACAAAAAAAAAAAAAAAAAAAGAATGGAAGCCCAAAAACGACAACTGTGATAATTAGGCTTTGCCTGGGAATTCAACTCATTTGCTGCTGCAATTCAAAAGTGGAGCAAGCCACAAAAAACGTTGATTGGCATTTTGGGAAATCTGTTTACATTGAAAAAGCTGCCTGTAACTGTTAACTTAAGCACAGATATCGATAAGTGTAAATGCAATTAAAGAGCTTATTTAAAGTAAAACTTTCTTAATTGAATTGTCAAATCCGAGTCGAGCTTGACAAATCAATTTATGCGCATTTCAGCATAAGTTTTGTGCGTTGCCATTATCGCCAGCTTAAGTAGAAAGGTGGAATTCGCTGATAAGCAATCTTTTTGGTTAATATCATATCGATTATCAACTTCTTTGGGTCTCTACCTGCGGCTCCTGCCGCAGCTCCTTGTCGACTCCCGCCAGCAGCCGCGGGAGCCGCTTTGATTAATTGCAACTGAAAGTTGTGGGGAACTGGTTGTTGGGTTGGTTGTCCTGTCTTCTTCTTGGGTAGCTGTCGCCAGTTAATGTTGCCAACTTAATCGCATTTGGACGGGACTCTTGATAATGTTGTTTACGAGTATGTGCAAAACGATTTGGCTGCCAGACTCAGAACGGGCAAACGTGGAGGACTGGAGTTTGACTCTGACGATAATTAATGAGACTTGGTTGTGTTATTAATAAAAACTTTTAATTACAACGCGTTGCGTGTCCTTGAGCCGAGCCAAAAAGGTAACGCTGCAAAAATCCACGTTCTGCCTAATGAGCCCAAATAAAACCGAACAAAAAAAGTCAGCTAAAACTATTTCAAAATGTTGTATGTTTGTGTGTGCCAGACGATTTTTGCGTAAAGTCTCAAGGTGATGTTGATCTGCACATAAAAAGGACACGCAAAATTCTTACGTAAGTGGGCAAAATATTCATTTTTATGAGCGGCCTCATAAAACATAATTTTTTCTCGCTCGCTCGACAACAAGAATGAAAACGCGCTCTCAATGTTCTGATCTCGTTCCAGAACCAAAACTCGCCTCGCTTCGCGGCATGACATAATTTTGCCTAATTTAGCAAACGGCCCAAGGACCCAGCCAGGACAACAGGCAGCGGCAGCGGACACAGCACGTGACAAGACAGAAAAAATAGAAGTAACATCAAAAAAATAATAGAGAAAATTTTGCTAAGCAAAATTTTTAGCTGGAATTTCGCAGGTCGTCCTCGTTTTCAGTTTTGTGCAAATTTCACAGATTTCCGCTTTACAGCAAAATTTCCCTTAAGTGTTCGCATTTTTTGGTCTAATTATTTTTTATGAGTGCAGTCCACGTGCGAAAAATTGTCGCACTTCTCTGCGGCCAGCCGCATTCTGAGCCAAAATCTAAGCCAAATCTGTTTTTGTTCTCTTCGGTTCTGTGCAATTTTTTACTTTGTTCGCTTTTTGCCCAGCCTGCTGTTCTTTTTTTGTGGTTGCATTGTTTACATTGCGACTGCGACCCAATTTTTAGCTAATAATTGTTCTAGTTATTGTGGTTTGTATGGCGCAGGGTTTTTTGTTCTGGGCCAGGTCCTTTTCGAAGTGCTGGCCTGTATATTCAAATGTGGCTTGAAGTACTTCTTAAGGCAGTCGTGTGGCTCGCGAAGTCTTTGAATCAATTAATTTATTGTCCTGTTTTGTTGAGTTTATGATTTTATGCTTATTGTAGAATAACTATTATTTATATTTATGGAAAAACTTTAGTAAATGATTTGATGGAATGTTTTATGGGTAGGGTTTTCAGCTAAGATCAAACGAGAACTTAATAGTGATCATACATCAATATCCTAAATCTAAACCAAATATCCTTTTTCGGTATAACTAATCTATAGTTCATTTTTTCTAACAATTATTTTTCTGTTTTATACGTTTTCTATTATTACAGCTTAATAATAAACATATGTTTGCTTGGGCCTTAAACTCTAGAAATAATTGAAAAGCATTTTTTTAAAGATTTCTAAAACATTTTGAAAACATAAAACATTTAAATTAAGTCCCCAATCTAACATATGAGATTTCCTGGCTTTTCTGTGTGGAAACTTTACTCTAATATTTATATAGATATTGCCCATGGCTTTACCCTTACTTTCACTTTCCCTTGGGCGTTTTTAGGCCATGTTTGGCTTTTAGCCTGCGGCTAATGAGCAGTTTTAACCTTAGCTAATGACAACAACTCGCCAGCCTTGACAAAAGCAGCAGCAGCAGCAGCGCAGGCGCTGTTGAAAATTTCACTTAACTCAATTTAACTCGCGTCTAACCCATCCGACCAGAAACGTCAACACTTTCGCTTCCCGCAACTCTCGCGCCCTCTCACTCGCTCACACGCTGAGTATCTGTCTCTCTCCCTCTATCTCTCTCGCTCACTTTTAGCCATAAAGTGATTCCATGTTTGAGGCAGCCTTGTGCACGCTGTCTGCTACAATTAAAATGTTAAACAGTAAATATCATAAAAGCGGCACTCGAAATTGCGCTCCTTAAAGCGAAAATTGGGCTAAAGAATTCCGCGTATGCGTCGACGGCGACAAAAAGTTGCCTCAATTTGAGGCACAACGAATGCTAAACAAAAAAAAAAAGACGAAATAAAACAATGAAAAAGAGAACGGTCAGAAATCCCAGTGGTTCCGGGAATAAAGGGTATTCGAACACCCGAACTAGACCAACAGAAAAAAAAGGAAATAAAGCGGCATCGTTAAAAAAGGAGAGCGCTACGTGCTGCGATATTGTTCGCGTTTTAGTTTAACCCCTTTCCGGATTCTAGTTTTATATCATTTTTTCGGGAATCCTTTTCGAAATTGTAACAAAAAATTGGTGCAGTATTTTAGAATTTACATCGAACTGACCTTGGTTAGAGTCGAGTCCGGGCTATGATGAGGAACTGTGTGACAATTGAGTTAACTTTTGATTTGGCATCTTGACGTGCTAAGAGAGATAGCGCTAAGGACCAGCCATGTGCCGGCCATGTTTTGGGCCAAATGGCTTTACAACTTGTTGTCTCTAATTATGGTCGAAATGGGCCGTAATCCTTTTGCTAAACGCAGCAACAGTGAACGCCCCGATTCAAAGGAAATCAGCCGAGCTCGTCATGGTTAAACGCGACTAATCCTTCCGAGCCAAGCCCTTCACTGAACTCGTCCTGCTGCCTGACCCGAGTTCGACCGATGGGCGTATTGTTTATTTTCGAAATCAAAATATTGGCAAACACTGCGAATACATGAGAATTGGTCTGTGCAAGGATTACAAGGTACGCACATCCTTTCGCAACCTTGGACGAACATATTTTGCGCACACGCTTGCGATTTTATGACGTTGCACGAAGAGCCTTGCCACATGCCACATGCCAAATGAACACGTCTCCCTCAACATTGTCATCGTCGTCGTCGTCGTCCTTAGTCCTGGCTAATAATGTGCAATGCGCGCGCTGCTTTTGTTCGGTCCAAGTTGACTTTCGTTTTTTTTTTTTTTGTATTTATTTTCCCTTTTTTTTAACCCGCGCCATGTCCTTGCCAAGCCTTTCGCCAGCAAGCCTTTGTTGCGGTCGCATTTTTTACGGGTTGCACGGCACAATTGCAGCCCTTTGTGGCAATTGTCGGCATTGTCCTGCGTGCAGCTCGTCCTCGGGTCGCACTCGTTTTTTATGGCAAAAGGTCCCTGCGCCCGTGTTTGAGTTGTACTCCTTTTTTTTAGGGTTTAATTTTTTTTGGCAAGCCTTTTTGCTCTGCTCTCAACTCTTTTTGCCAGAGTTCAGGTTCACGTTCAGGTCGAGAGTTGTAAATATCGTCTAAAGAATGGAACTTTTTTATGCTTTTCTTAGAATGAAGCTGTTTTTTGCTCGATCTTTTTTTGTGGAAAGCGATTTTTTAGCAACGGGTTAGGCGGAATTCTGGAACTATGCTTCGCAGAATCACCTTTGATTAGCAGAGCATAAATTGTTTTCTAATTTAGAGTTTTTTAACCGTCTTTAAAAGGCTTAAAAAACGCAGCCTTGAGTTAAATGGCAAAACCTAAAATAATTGTTAGCTATTTTTTTTTATTGGGTTTTTAAGTCGAAAAGCCAAAAAGTCAAATGTTGCGGACGGCGACAAAGAAATTCTCAGTGCTCTGGGGAGAGCGTGAAAAATCGTTTAACGTAAAAATTGTGGCTAAAAGTTAAAGGCTTGTATCGTAAAAAATGCGTTAAATAGCTAAGACTTCGTTTTTTAACCAACTGCGATTCAAGTGAAAAAAAAAGAAAAGGAAAGATGTCAGAAATCCTATAAATCAAATAAGCCGAAGAAGAGCCGTAAAAATGTATTCTATCTTACGAGAATAGTTTAAAATGCCAGATAATATCTTTCTATATATGGATTATTTATTTTTAATTTAGTTAAATAAATTCTTTAGTTATTATTAACCTCAATTCTTTTAGATTCTTCTTTTTCCTATACTTTTTTTTTAAAAACCTTTTCGCCGTTTCTTTATGTCTAAACTTAAGCTCTTCTCTAGACCGTTTGAACAACAACTTTATTCGTTTGCATAAAAGCCATAATATGCATATGATTTTTCTCACTTGCTCGTTGCGCCCTCGTTTGAGCCATGTCTAAAATTATTAGTTCCAACTAACGCATATTTCAAACAATTTCGAACAAATTCATAAATTAAATTTCAATTTTCAGCAACTCGATCAGCTTTGATGCCGAAACACCAACGAGGTTAATTATCGGCGCATTGCCCAATGGTTGAAAATTAACATTTTTCTTTTTTCGGTTTTGGTTTTTGAGTTTTGTTTGCTGTTTTTTTATTTTTGGTCGGCAGTCAGTCAGGCAATGCGCGACTTCCTTTTGCAACAGACAAAGAGAAGATCATAAGCCTCAGTCCCGGTCCATGGAGCTGCAGTCAGCTCATTACGCGGGTCGTGACTTGCCGAAATGAAAAACAAGTAAAGTATCGGTAAGGGAGACAGCAACAAAAATACAACAAATGTATAGGGAATGGAGCCGTATAAACTGAAGTTTCAATACTCTATCTGGCGATTAAACTTAACTAAAATATCAATTATTATCAAATTTGGAACATATGGCGAATAAGCTTTAAAAGTATTGTTAATAGCATTTAATGTATAGTATAAAATTAACTATTTAAATAAGACAACTACTAAAGATAGCCTGAGGTTTATTTCATTATTAATCAACAATTTGATAATCAACTCTAATATATAAAAAAATGTTTCTTTCTTTGCTACTCACTCAACACAAATTCGTTGGAATATTTAATATGCTCTTTAGTTAGGGCATAGTCCGCTGCAGTCAAGTTATTGCAGCGACAGCGGATGCTTGGATGCTTGTCAGATGCTGATAGCAGAGTCGAAGGCGGCGACGGCGGCGGCGTTGGCAGACGCAGAATGTTAATCTCCATAAAATGAAAACAATGCGCCGGCGCGACGACGATCAGCATCGAGGGCCAGCAGCAGGCCCAGCAGCAGCCCCAGCACCAGCCTCAGTCCCAACCACCAGTCGCCTGTCCCAGTGGCAGTTCGAATCGGAGACCAGCTCTGGCCATGCTTCGTGAAGCGCGCAGTCTGCGCGCTTTTTTTTTGCGCAATAAGTGTGCCAGCAGCAGCAGCAGCAGCAACTGGCGACGCCAGCAACCGGTCAGCCCCTCACATTATAATTTATGCAGCCGCAGCTCAAGGATCTCTACTCGCACTCCCCCTTTGCGGCTGTTGCGTTTAGGTAATCGCCGGGCATGATCTTGGCCAACTCCAACGCTGCCGTTGTTGCTGCTGCTGCTGCTGCTGCCGCTGCTATCGTGACAAGCTGCCCGCTGTGACGCTGCTGCTGCGCTGGGATGCGTCTGTTGTGTGGCTGCCAAAGATCTTCGGGCAACGCCACCCCAGCGTTGAGGAGTGTAAATTACAGCGCGCCGTTGGCTCAACAAACGCCTGACTGGCCATGTTGTTATCTCAACTGGTTGTTGTTATTGTTATTGTTGTTGTTGCTGTTGTTGTTGTTGTTTGTTGCAGTTGCTGCTGGAGCCTGTCGGTTTCATTCAAAAAGTTCAATAGTGCATGCAATGATGCCCAACCGGCTTTGGCTCCTCTTCTGTTTATTCCCATTCTCATTCCCAGTTCGCCATTCCCATTCCCATTTCCATTCTTTGGGGGCATTTATGATCGATGCCAACGTCGATTTCTTTGGCCTGACTGGCGATTGTCGTTGCAGCTTCCTTTGCACGCGATTCTCTTGTTGCTGCTGCAAATACCCTGTAAATTATGTGAAGAACTTTAGCTAGGCTTGCATGGTTGTTACTTTAAGTGCAGCAGATAAATCTATATATTTGTATGTGTGTATATGTGCATTATTTGGATAAGTGCTACAGGATTAGAATGCCAGGGCTCGTCGTTCCTGTTGGGTTGAATCTTTTATCTCTAATCTGTTTATTGTTAGATCGCTAATAAACTGTCTTTCTTCAAATATAATTCAAATCTGTGTATCACAGCTTCAGAAAGAACATTAATAATTCGTTATTACGCAACTTGCTCGCATCTTAACTGTTTTTGTTTTGGCTTTTTTATGCATCATTTTATATGCTCAACACCTTCTGTCTACGCTGAAGCGCTTGGACATGGACGCCGGTCTCAGGGTCTGGGTCTTGAGTCTGAGTCTGCAACGGAGTAGGAGTCAAAGACGGAGTCCAAGTCTGGTCACGATTTGTTGAGACTCGTAAAACATTTTTAGCACCTCAACGATCTATATAGGTACATGAATGCAGCACATCTTTGGCTGTTGTTGCTGTTTTTTTTCTTTCTTTTTTTTTTTAATGGCAGTTTGCATTTTAGCCGGGCTACCAAACACGACGCCCACTCGATCGCAGTGGCTGTGGGAAACTTTGGCGAGGCTCTCGGTGGCGAAGACATCCTGTCATTAGGCAAATATTTATGTAGATTATCGCCGGAGCAGACGACGGTCGGTCAGCGGTCGGCGGTCGGCAGCTGCCGTCTAACGGTGCTTCAGACATGCGCCCACAAAAATTAGGCTCGCAAATTGAGCTGAGCACAGGTTGGCTTGGAGCCGAAATTAGTCGGTGGCCTTTGAGGCCCAAAAGCGATTAGACAAAATTTATGCGCAGCGCCCTCTGGCGCTGGCTGGCGGCATTTTTGGTTATAGGCACGCAAATAGCGTTCCCGGAAATTGGCAAGGATTCGAGTTTGTACCCTGTCCAGTTGTGTGTGCGTGTCGTAAAAACTCTTTGCGAATCGGACAGCAGCGACTGCGGCAGCGATTGAGGCAGCGATTCATCAAGGACATGAGGCACATTAGCGTGACGCTCATAAACCAAACCCCGCTAGCCAGCCATCCAGCCATCATCCAGCCAGCTAATCCGTGGAAACTCTAAACTCTACCCTATGCCAGAAACCTCTTTCGGCGCGAGTCTAACGCTAGGTAAGAACTCTTTCGGATGTTTACTCCTTCGTGACGCAGGTAAACAGTAAAGTGGCAGGCGAGAGAGTGAGATAGAGTTGCGCTGGACTGACGAGTTGACGTTTGCACGCCAATTGATTTGGCATTGAGGCGAGTAGCACCGTAAATAACCCTAAATAAAACCATAAAATCCTTCTGCATGTTGCGCTTTTGTTTGGTCTCAAACCCATCCTCACCTTGAGTCCCCGTCCGGGCTTAGATGTTTTTTATTTTGCTGTTTTTTCTGATGTTTGTTTTTCTTTTTTAGCGAACTCGTAATCATAAATGCCGTAAGTGAAAATCATTTTTTATGCAATTTGTTGTCAACAGCAAAGATTCGCAAAGAATTTTCAAACGTCGTTTACTTGGAACTACGTTCGTTTTTTACGCAACTCCACGCAACAGAACGTGTCGATGTTGTTTTTGTTGTTTTTTTTTATTTTTTTTTTTTATGAGCTTAGAGTTGACTTTTTTAGTGAAAAATTATGATATGAGATTGTTTAAGCAAACAAAAAACAGCAAGTACCAAGAAATCCAAATACACCAACAAAAAACAAACTGCGCTTAGAAAGAGTAAAAAAAGACGAAGCTCGAAGTCTGAAGCGACAGAGACAGTGAGCTAGGATCATACAGGATTCGTGAGTTAAACGCGAATTTCAACGGGTTAACTGCGGCAGGGGCGTGCGGCCGTCTAACCCTACGGCAGCCGAAGCCTTTACCTGCCCACGCCCATAATCCTTTTATGGCAAACAAACAAACACGTCACGGCCCGGGCCGGGCCGGCGCGGTCTGCTAGGAATCCTGGCTAAACCTTTGCCTAGGTAAAAAGCAGCTCGCGTAAAGGGTGCAATAAACAGAAGAGTTGATGGCTGATGAACGGGCTGTGGTCCCGTGTCCTGCTGTAGTCCTGGCGTACACGCGTTTGCCATTGTTGCACGGTCAGTTTTATGGGTGTGTGGTTTTAGCCCTTTGATGTGCATGATCATCCTGTTAATAGGAAACCCGCGTACCTGGCCACCGTTCGCCCGGCGTGTCCGTGTCGCACTGTAATCCTTTCGCTACCCCTTTGGCCATCATTGCGGCCATGTCCCGAGCGTGTCCAACGCGATTTAATTAACGCGGTCGCAACTAAGCCCAGTCTACCACGAGCAGGAGCGCCTAAATCCTATCGGGGCGTATTTGCTGCTAAAGGCTCGGCAGCTACTGTTCCACCAAAAACACCGAACGGAACTCCGGCCTAAAGGGTTTGACGAAAGGGTTTTGCATACTTCCAGCGAAAGGATTTAAATGCACAACTTGCCCGGAAATTTCATGAATATTTACCAAATATAGCCAAGCAGTTGACTTTATAAGACGGAATACGGACCCACCCAGCACCCTGTGGCAAAGTCGAAAAGTCAAACTATACAAAATGGTAGACTGAGCTGCAAAATGAGAGGATCCCGACAGGATGATGGGTAGAGATTAGAAAAGTTACAAAAGCGAATTGGTTGGAGTTGAAATGGAATACAAAAAGATTTGCTTTAGTTCCCATTCTCATTTAAGTTTACACACTCTAACCCGGGAATTCGAGCCTGTATTCCCGTTGTTCTCTCTAACCCAGTTTATTGTATTAAATTCTTTTGTTTCAGTTGTGTTCACTTCCCAAACATATATTTATTTTATTTTTTATACGTCGAAAACTCCTGAAATAAACCGTTGCCTCATTTAAAATACAACTTAATACTTTAATTTTTGGTTCGTTTAACTTTAAAAATATATATTTTTACGTTAGCAAATTAACGGAACCTTTTTTTCAGCTTTAATTTAGCTGCCCGTTCCACACCCCTTCCTCCGTCCTCCACTTGCCTTCCGCATCACGCGATCTGTTTTGCCCTTATAAAGCCGCTACCCCACCCAAAAAAAAAAAAAAAATACCAAAAAAAAAACAAACCGTTTGCTTTGAGCTTTTACCTGTTGCTAAATTTAGAACGTCTACCGTTGTTTATTTGTATTTGCTTTACTTTTTTTTTGCTGACGCTGCTGCCGCAAATACAAAAAACAAGCAGCCGCCCTCCCTCGTCACGCCCCTCCGCCCCCTTAAAATTGAACTCTGTGCGACGTCAGCGGCGCCGCTGGCAGCGGCTACGGCCCGTTGGCCCAAAATGCGTCGTTACGTTAATGAGTAATAAAATACTTGCACAACAACAATTGGCCAAAGATCTGACTGTATGTGTCTATCTCCCTCGCACGCACGCTGCTGTTGCATTGCCAAAAAGTACAGCGCCATTAAGTGCATGACAACAAGAACAAGAGCAACAGCAGCAGCAGCAGCAGCAAAAACGATAATAATAATAATAGTTCATTGCGTTTAGCGTATTTCACGCGCGTTTTACACATGCGTCCGTCGCATCGCCGCGTTGGCGATTTTTATGGCATTTTAATCGCGAGACGCGCGCGCGCACACAGCCAAACAAATTGTATTTTGCATGGGCGGCCATGGAGATCTGTTTCCAACAGCGCTCTCTGATCTGATCTCTCTCTCGCTCTCTCTCGCTCTGTGCTAACGGCACGCTGTTATTTTTAGTTACATGGGGCTGCTGCTGCTGCTGCTGCGCTATTGCCAGCAGGGCAGCGTCTGGCGCGTGGGCGGCGCTGTCGTCGTCGCTGCTGTAACGCTGCCTCTGGCGCTGTGTGCCGCCGCCGCCGCCGCCGCTGCTGCTGCTGCTGCTGCTGCCAGCTCCCGCCGCGGCTCTCTGTTTATATTTAGACGCAATTAGCAATGCGCACATTTTTGTGCTTTTCTTTTTGTTGTTGGTTTTGTTTTTGGCGGACTATAAATTTTTGCCACAGTTTATTTTAGACGCTGCATGCGATCAGGCGCGCCAAACAACTGTATTTGCATGTGTATGGGTGTATCTGTGTGCCACATCCTACACCTTAGCTGCCATTTGCTGTTTTTGGCCAGAAACAGCAGCAACAGCAGCACAAGCAGCCACATGATGTAAACGCTGCCAGTTGCCAGTGTGCAATTAAATTGGCATGCACAAGTGCCGTCAGCAACGCTGCTGCTGCCGCTGCCGCTGTCGCTGCTGGCCGCGGGCGGCCGCCTTTTGATCAGCTGCCAAATTGTAATTGGAACGCGAAGGTGTTGCCCCACGTCCGACTCTGGCCGGGGGTCCGCTGTGCGCCCGACACGGTGGCAACCTTCTAAACAAACCATAAAACGCATAAAACTCGTGACTTTATACACTGTGCAGCGTAAAACGCGGCACACAAATGTTTGACCCACTTAGCCAAATGCATAAACAACGCAAAACATCTTGCAACTAAAGCTCCTTGCGCATAAATATGCAATCCAATGTGTAATTGCATTAGATAAGAATCTGAGATGAGCTTTCAATCGAACATTCTTGCAGCATGCATTTACCAAAGCTTTCGACAGATGAGCTTTTATAAGCTCAGCTTGCAAGAACGTCAGACGATCGCATAGATTGCAATTTACTCTTACTTTCGCTCTCGACTTGTTACACGTGCCGAACACATGTCTAAATGTAAGTGGTTGTGTGAGTGGTTGTACTTTTACGTATGCCCTCTCTTCTCATACGTATTTGCTGTTATCTCTTTGTCAATTGTTTTACATCATCATTAAGCTACAACAAAGTATTATAAAATAAAAAAGCACGCAAACTACGTACGTCTTGGGGAAAACAGCTGTATTTTGTTGTTTGGTGTGATTAAAGCGCCAACCTTCGCGGAAATTGATAAGTCAAACGTGAAAGTGCGCACTGCACGTAGACACCATAAAATCGAATCCAAGCGTTGCCAGACGCACGTGTAACGCGCTCATCAGCCTTGCCCAAAAGCATTGATTGATTCAAATACACGCACACTGCAATGGTAATGATGTCTGTGTTTGTTTAAACGACCTTCTCTGGCTTAATTGCGGCGACTGGCATGCGGAATGGGTTACAGTTACATGCCGCCCAATTGAAAATTAAAGTGAAATAGTATTAACAAATTATTTGGAGCATTTGTGCGGTTATTGTGGGTGACGCAGGTGTTGCGCTGCCGCCCGCTTCCGCTTGGCGCACAGCCCCAACAGCCCCAACCTTGTGATTTTGTTTACTGTTTAGCGACCCCTCCGATCACGACATCATAACACATACACAACCACACACACACGGGCATAAACTAACCCACACACACACACATACACACACACACTGAGACAACGAGGCACACGAAACCTGTCGGCGCTGGGGTGGCGTCATATCAACATTAAGTCTCTGGGTGAGCTGCTGCCGTTTATGCCGTGCTATTTTCACCTTCTATAAGACGCGGCAGCGACGTCGTCGCGTTGGCATGAATCAGCGCAGCACGCTTGCTATCTCTGTCTGTATCCGTCTGTGACTGTGACTGTGGTGCTCTCGCGCAGTCTCTTGTGAATCCCGCTCGCACGCTCCCTGGGGGTTTTGTTATTTTCGAAAAGGAAAGAAATGCCTGATAGAACTTGCAGTGCTTTTTTCGGTTTTGCTTAGAGACGGGGGGGCGTATGAGTAACTGTGCTCTCTCGCAAAGGCCGCGGCTTAAGTAAACTGACGGCAGCAGCAGCAATAACAACAAGAAGAACAACAACAACATCGCACACAGGTAGACCCGACAACGCAAACATCGTTGCTACCTACACAAGCGCAGATGTATGCAGCCGAATATCGAAATGTGTGTGTGTGTGTGAACGTGTTGGTGTTAGTGTAAATATGCCGTCGCCTGGTCGTGTGGCTCGCGCTGCCCGCGTCGTGCTGCGGCGATTTCGATTTAGCAAACGAACCTGTCGATCAATTTTCAGTCGTCTTTTGTAAGCCCAGCGATAAGGTGGTCGCTAGCACACACACACTCGCAAGAACGAGCGCACACAGACACGCACTCGCGCACACACTGCCGATTCGTCGTACGATCGTCGTCGCTCGCTTCGTGCTTCGTGAAACGTTTAATCGCGCTGCACTCAGAACCTGACAGCCATTCGCTTGCCGTAACTTGTAGCGTGCGGTTGGTTCTTCCATACAAGCGGAAGACTAAACAGAAAAAGAAACTCTAAGCAAATATTTTTTTTTACGTAGTCGTCGTCGTTGCACGAAAGTGAAAAGAAGTGATCTTGAAACAGAAAACTAAACAAGAGAATTAATTACAACAAGCAAACAAACTAAGCACAGCAACCCACAAGTTAACTAAACAAAAGTGCGCAGCAAATTTCTGCGTTTGCTGCTAGTGACAAAACACAAAAAACAACAAGAAAAAACAATCAAACTGTGTCTCAAACTGCATAAACAATATATTGCCGATATCGAAATGGTTACCGGCGTTACCTCAAACATGAGTCCCAATGTCTTGGGCACTGCTGTGGTTTCCACCCAGCTTAAGGAGGCGCCAATCAAAAGCGATCGTCGGGTAAGTTTTCAACAAATAACACAAAAATAAGAACAAAAACCAACCAAAAAAAGAACCCTTAAAATTGGCACTTAAACAATAGCTAAACATGGATTGAAGAGTTACGCATATTTTCAGCTTGACTGAATTTCTTGCGTTCAATTCAAATTTGGGCATATTTCATAAGAAATGTATAAATGTTTACAAGCGTATATTGTAAAAATAAAATCAAATACAAGTTAGCTGTTGTCTCCCACTTGAGGCCCACACAGTTGCCAATTCTGCTGCCCAAATGCATTTCCTTTTTGGCCACATTTCGTCGTAGTCGTATTCGTCGTCGTCGGCTCCCACATGCCGCCGACTGTAACCACATGTATATCCATATTAAAAATATATTTTAAAAAATTAAAAAAAAAATAAAAAAAAAAGCCGTCGGCGCTCGCCAACACACAGCGGCGTCGTCTGGCGTTGGCGGCATTTACGTTGGGGCTTCATTCATGGAGCTAACGCCAAACAGACGGACGGGCAGACAGACAGATGGTCGGTCCATTCATGAGTGCCACCCAAAATTGGTTGTGGCTGCCCACTTGAGCGGCTTCCATTTGGCGCGTGGTCGCTGCAATTGTCGGTCATCAGCTTCTTTTGGCTGTTAAAAGCTGCGGCTCAGTCTGTCTGTGGTTTTGGCCGTTTTTGGCCTTTGCCGCTGACTTCATACAGTGCGGGCGTCGCTCTGCGGCCAAATTTGGCCAGCACCAAAATAAATTAATTCTGTTTTTGCTCTTTCTTGTTATTCATTTATTTTTGCAAAAACACTTTAATTTTGCGTCTTCGAATTTCCCACGACGACCTTGTTGTTGTTGTTGCTGGTCTGTGTGAAATACCTGCGTATTGGCAATTTATTTTTGGCCGCATCGGCTCGTTGCTTATCGTAATTTATAACCGCCAAACTATTTTTGGCCGCGCTGCGTTTACGTTAGCGTTTGCGTTTGCCCGAGCGCATTAAAAATAGAGCACGCGCCGCGCCGCTAAAATTGGCCCCCAGCCAGATGAGTTAGACGACAATGCTGAGTCCCGTGTCCAATTAAAGCCACACGCAGTTGCCACTATTTTCGTTGACGGCGCTGCATGAGGTCAAAACTTTAGCCCCAAGCCCCTCGAACCCAAATAAACCAAACTCGTGACTAATCTCAATCTTTCTTTTCTCTATCTTTTTCTCTCTTGCAGTCGAACAAGCCTATTATGGAAAAACGTCGCCGTGCACGCATTAACAACTGCCTGAACGAGCTAAAGACGCTGATCTTGGATGCCACTAAAAAAGACGTAAGTATCTATAGGGAATTATTATACTATTGTTAAGAGCTTACACTACTCCACAAACATCTTGCAACTGCATTTAGACACTTAACTAATTTGTAATTTTTTTTCTCTTCTATTTTTAGCCGGCGCGCCATTCTAAATTGGAAAAGGCCGACATTCTGGAGAAGACAGTCAAACATCTGCAGGAGCTGCAGCGTCAACAGGCCGCCATGCAACAGGCCGCTGACCCGAAGATCATTAACAAGTTCAAGGCCGGCTTTGCCGATTGCGCCAATGAGGTCAGCCGTTTTCCCGGCCTGGAGCCCGCCCAGCGTCGCCGTCTGCTGCAGCACCTGAGCAACTGCATCAATGGCGTCAAGACCGAACTGCATCATCAGCAGCGCCAGCAGGCCGTGGCCCAGGCGCAATCACTGCACGCCCAGGTCGTGCTGCCGTCGCCGCCCAGCTCGCCGGAACAGGAGCCGTCAGCAACAGGCACTGCCAACAGCAGCAACAACATTGCCGCGGCGCCCTATCTCTTTGGCCAGATCCAGCAGAATGCCAACGGCTACTTCCTGCCCAACGGCATGCAGGTGATACCCACCAAGCTGCCCAACGGCAGCATTGCGCTCGTGCTGCCCCAGAGCTTGCCGCAACAGCAGCAGCAACAGTTGCTCCAGCAGCACCAGCAACAGCAGCTGGCAGCAGCGGCCGCTGCAGCAGCCGCCGCCGCCGCATCAGCAGCAGCTGTTGCGCAACAGTCGCCAATGTTGGTGGCGATGCCACAGCGCACGGCGAGCACCGGTTCGGCCAGTTCGCACTCCTCGGCGGGCTACGAGTCGGCTCCAAGCTGCAGCAGCAGCAACGCCAGCTACGCTCCGCCCAGTCCCGCCAACTCCGCCTACGAGCCGATGGACGTCAAGCCTTCGGTTATACAGCGTGTGCCCCATCATCATCATCAGCAGGTGCTGTTGGAGCAGCAGCCGCTGTCGCTGGTCATCAAGAAGCAGATCAAGGAGGAGGAGCAGCCCTGGCGGCCCTGGTAAACGAGCCAGGCGCTCAACTTTAGATTCAAGTTTGAATCCTCCTCCTCCCACACGCACGCACACACACACACACACACAAACAAACAAACAAACACACATACACACACACACCGCTTTAAAGACTGATGGGCGTCGCACACACACACGCACACACACACACACACATAAACACACCTGCGCAGGCGTTGAGAGCATTGCGCAATTAACATTTCACCACATTTCGCCAGGATAACGCAAATGTTGCTTTGAAGTGTTCCGAGCATGCGAAACTCCTAATTTCTTTAACATTTCGCTAGGCAATTTTCTCACTGAAAACGCCTAATGAGATGGAAAGGACTCATCAACACACACACACGCACACACCACACACAAATTGTTATAATTTATTTATTATTATTATTATTGTGAATTCATTTCTCAAATGGTATTCTGCATATCGCCAAACTACCTCAGTCCAAGTACTTGGTGTTGAATTGCCTCATGAATCATGTATTAGAGTTTTTTTTTTTTTTTTTTTTTTTTTTTTTATTTAGGATTTTACGCTCTGTTTGGAAAGCCAGACACATACACACACACTCATAAACACACAGCAATGAAATCTTCAAAGTCTTCCACAAAGCGCAAAACGTTTTTTTTTTAAGTCAAACAAAAAGTTGTTGACAAAAACTTAACTATAATTATAATAAAACCTTATATCTCTCCATTTAAATATAGTTTCACACATAGTATATTAATATATAACTATATATGCTAAGCCGCTTAGGGTTTTTGCTATTGTTTATAAGCTAAAGAAAGTATATATATATTTATATACAGAAGCACACATACATACACATATATGTATAGCGATCTATTTGTAAGACCACGTGATATAGTGAACATAATGAGCGTCTAAGAAAAAAATGCAAAAGCAAGAATTTGAAAAGAAAGAAAAAAACAAAAACAAAATCAACAAAACAAAAATAGTTGAGCGAAAATCAACAAACAACAATCTACTAAAAAAGAATAAAATATAAAAATCTTACTAAAAATTAAATACGCACAAAGTGTTTTCTTCTTCTTCTTCGATAAAAGCGGGTGAAAGCCTCTTTGGCTAAAAACCTTTATGGGGGGGTATTGTTAAAAGCGGAGACAGCTCGAAACCATAAAACAGCAGCAGGTGCGAACTATTCACGCAAACTGTTTTTCATTGCGAAATTAAAAAAAAAAAACTGTTTAAGGGCGGGGTTCCAACCACGCGGCGGGGCTTGGCCCCAAAAATTATGACCGCAAAATAAATACGATAAGTTCTTTTTTGGTGATATCATACGCATATCTCTACGTACTTGAAACGGCCTCAAGTCATATATATAAATATATATATGTATATGCATATCAAGTCATATGTATATGTATGCATGTGTATAAATAATTCCTGCTGTTCTTTCTAAAGTTTCAAAATATTTTGCAATATAATCGGGCAAAGTTTTGTATTGCGAAAGTCATGTGATTTATAATACTCACCCGTATATTTGGTTCACATAAATACATTTGAGGAGCGGTGGAAACTTGAGGATATGTTTACTACTCCAGGGAATTTTAGAATGTTCTTGTTCATTTTTTCTTTCAAGTCAATTCAGCAAAAAATGTTTATCGCATTTTGTCATGTGAGTTTAAATACTTAAGAATTAAGATGAGGATTTCAAAAAAAAACCTTTCCCATTTGGTTTTGTACTATCAATACACTTATTCTAAATAAAGAAAGTATGACTGCTTTAATCTAATTAACGACAACATTGCATGTAATATTATTTCAAGAGTCTTGCATCAGATGTTCGCAATGATGCATACAGTATAGCTTAAGATCGTAATGAGATCACAGCCAGCACAAATGTTGATTATGCCAGTTAAAATATGACTCGTACTCGCTGTAAAACAATTAGGGACAGCCACTGTAATATTCCATTAGTAGTACGTACAGTGTGCAATAAACTTGCAGAGTAGTCACAAATGTGGACTTTAGTTGTCCATAAAAAGTCAGCGGTTTTTTTATTCTAATCTGCGATAGCAATACCCTGTAATTAGGCGTCATATGAATGTGCGCGCTGTAAAAGTTTCCGCGAAGTCTGTTGCAATGCAGGGCAAGTCCGGAGCAAAAACAAAAGCAAAATTTTCTGCCAAATCATGCTGATAATATGAGACGATATATGTTTATAAATGTTTACGTGTTTTGGGCATAAGCTGATTTTTAAAAGGAATTTTGTTTTTCATGAATCAAATGCATTAAATAAATAAATAAAGCGCAATCTTATTTAGTTGTTTAGTGGAAGGGAACTCAACTGCATTTAAATAAATAAATATATATATATTTATTTTATTATTTAAAATTATCTCGATCGACTTGGGCACAGCGTCGCCCGGTCTGAGATATATGTATATAAAAGAAAAACCCATGCAGTCATAAAAAAAGTCGCACGACATTTCAATTTAAAACCAATGCACAAGATAAGCTTTACAACATTTACAATAATACCTATGTAATGCAATAATATTATCAATTTCTAGAACTGACAGCCGCAATTGCGTGATTAACATGTGAATCTATATTGCACTTGACTTAGTCATATGTGAAATTAAAAACCGAACATTTTTTTCAGCCAATATGCGTCAGACGAGTTTTATTTTTTATCTCTTTGTATACGTGTGTAAGTAGTTCAAAGAGGTCTTCCAAATAAAGGTCCAACCCACTGATAAAATCCCGCTAGAAACCACAGAAATGAGGCATCCACACTGCGTGTGATTCACTGTTTATGCTAGATTTAATTTTAAAAATCAAAAAAGGAATGTTGTTTTTGACAATATTTTCATAATGATATTCTTTGGAATAAAAAAGCATTAATCATATACACGCAGGCAACTATTTTTATACCCTGTACATTGTTGCTATTAAAAATTATGTAAACAAGGTTTTATAGAAAATCATGTAATAGGGATAAAGGAAATATCTAACAATCTTTAAAAATATATTCATTATAAGAGCAAGGGACAAAGTCTTAGCTTAAGTTAGAGAGTAACAATTTTGAATACAATTTTCCATTACAAATCGGAAATTAAATTAAAAAAAAGAGTTCTTCGAAGTTAAATTTACATATGAAGAATGTTAAGAAATTTGAAACTTTGAAATGAGTACAGAGTATCTATAAATCATGCTATTCCTAGTAGAGCACTTTGGGAAGTCTTCAAGTTTTACCACAGTTTGCTATTTGAAAAATATAGCCATATGGCAGCATTGTAATCAGAATGTTGCCACTTGGTAATTCTGATAAAATATGTATTTCAAATTGCGTGTCATATGGAGATGTTTGTTAAATGCTTAAGTAGCTGGTATTTCAGCGGGGCGGCCGAGTGATCTTCAAGTGCCGCCCCATAGCCATTATAGCCATTTATAGCCACCCAACCACACACGGCCATAACTGCGCCATAATTCTTTTGAATGTGCTCCACAGCGAAGAGTGCAAACCGCAATTTGGCGCTTTGCGCGTGACAAAAAACGTGAATTGTTCGGGTTTTTTTGTTTTTTTTTTTCGCTCTTTGGTTATTATTATTATTATTGTTCTTTTTTTTACATCCGAAAATAAATTGCTATATTTAAAAGCTAATAAATATGTGCTTGTGTATGTGTTGTGTGGGGTATTTTGCGTTGCGCTGCACTTTTAGTTTGTAAGTGGATGCGGCAAAACAAAACACAGAAAAATAATAATAAAAATGAAAATAAAATACGAAAAAAATATATGTACATATGTATAAAAAAAGGGAGCAGAACCAAATTGAAAAACAACGCAAATCAAATTGCAACGATAACGGGACCAGGGCGCACTGCGGACAGCGGCTGCAAGATTCGAAAGATATGCAATATACTATACGAATACGAGGGTGGATCAATCAGTAGTCGTGTTTGGGAATTCAAGGTGTGGCTAAGAGTTGTTAGCTTTACAATGTCATCGATTGGAGGTTGATAGACTTCATAGGGCACAAATATTTCTTTCATTTTTAGGTTAAGAATCTTGTAAAGAAATAAAAGTTTAAATGAATTTCGTCTCCCTCAGATCTTTGTATTAAAATAATAAAAATGGCCAACTACAATGGTATATTTGTGAACATGGATACCTTTCGATCCAACCTCGTATTTATATGTATTATAAATGTGCAGGGTAGTATATATTTATATGGCAGTTTACCGTTGTCATTTTGCACTGGCTTCAAACCGTAAAATAACAACGCCATAGCCAGAATGATCGGGTTGCTTGTGGCGTCGTCCGTGGGGCGATTCTTGTTGGCCTGAAGGTAGTGTTGGCCACCGGTCGCCGATTGGGCCGGTCACGTGCCGCACAAGGTGATACGCGGAGAGCGTAAGCTTTGGACAAATAATTGAAAGCAACAACAAACCCTATCAGCATTAACACTACAGCGATAGGCTGTGTAAATATCCCAGAGTCACAACAGTGTGTTTTATGGCGCAGTGTAACTGTAACTGGGTGAACAAATGGCTAAGGCACTAACCTAGTACTCGGCCCATTTGTTGAGTCGTGCGCTGTGACCTTGGGCAGTGCTTCGAGTGCCACTTGAACTGCCACCAGCAAGTTGAATGTCAAAGTCAGAGCCATAGACCCAGCCCCAGCCCCAGCCCCGACTTATGGCTATGCCAAGCACGTCTATATATATAAATTTGTGTATGTGTTTGTGCGCGTTATAAAAACAATAACAATAACAATAACAATGCCAGCGTTGACGATAGGCGACCTTGGGGGCGGCCAGCTGCTGGCTTTTCGGGTTTGTTAATATGCTTTGAACCTAGTTTTTTTTCTTTTTTCCGATCAGGGTTTGTACAGCTTGAAACTACAGTTGGCCAGCGTCAGAAGAGTGCTAAACGGGCAGCGTGAACTAACACAATGTAGTTAATATATATAAATTATATATATTATAGCCCGCATTTCCTATTTGTTTAATATGCAAAAGCCTCAAAAAAAAAAAAAAAAAACACAAAGCGTCAAAACGCCTCTAATCAAAAGTCAAAAAACGAGTTCAATAAACTAAAAAGCAAACAAGCCAAGCGCAGTATTTAAGCCAAGTAATTGTTGTTCTTGTTGCCGTTGCTGCTGCTGTTGTTGTTGTTATTGTTGTTGGTTGTTGGTTGCTGCCCGCTGCGGGTGTCAAGAGCAGTCAACAGTATTTTTTGGCAGCACAGACAAGTCATTAAACTTGGCTCGGATTTGACATTGCCAACTGGAAGTGAATAGACAGACGGACGTGAAGCTTTGGCATAGACGAATTTTCGATTTCGTTCGATTAGCAATAGCAAAAATTGCCAAAAAAAAAAATGCCAACAATATTTATTTGTGGTTCATTCAACCGCAGGCCATTGCGTTTATTTGTTTGCGTATATCAAACTTTAAACTTGGAAATGTTTCCTTATCAGCTTGCGATTCGACGAAACTTTTGCGGTCAGTCATGTGACGGCGACTTGGATTTCTATGAATGAAATGCCGCATGCCACACAGTTCATAATAAACATTGGCCACAATTCCACTGAATGCTACCCGATGCCAATGCGGCGCGTTCCACAAACAAGCCGCGTGTACACTCAGAGAAAAAGTCCAAAGGAATCAAATGAAACTGTGCTTAAAAAGCGAACAAAATTGATAATTTGTCGCTTGAAAACCAAATTCATATTGCAGACATTTTTTTAAATCTCAAATATTTTATAATTTATAATCTTACACAATACTGAACCAAAGAATTGTTATCGGGCCTGAAAGTGTGGCTTATAAACCTGGTTTCCCTTCAATTTAAGCAAGCTTTGTAACATTGTTAATAAGTATTTGATTCTTATCTTAATAATTTCGTTTTTAACTATGCAAGATTAACACTAGCATAAACGCAGGAATATAAAATAATAATTTATATTAGCTTACCTTTATTCGACTTTAATTATTATTTAAATCGACGTTTTTCTTTAGTTTATTTCGACTTTTTTGTCAAAGTTAAGCCGACCATTTTCTGTAGGTGCATTTCCATATGAACCGGCGTTTTTGCGGGTGTACTGTGATTAATCACTACTTTTTTCGTAGGGTGTATATCGTAATGAGCCGCCATTTTTTTTTTCGGATATACTGCGGCTTGGCACTTAATTTTTTCATTGCACCTCATTTTTCTTAGGGTTTATTTTGGGTAAAGATCGCGATTTTCTCCGCGTGTACAAGCGAAAACAAAAGCCGTGCACTGTGCGGCCCCAATGGGGTCATTTGCCAGAGCAAAACGTGACAACAGCGATGCCGGTCGGCCAGCGCGAAACTCTTCGCGACGCAGAAGCACCGCGCGGGGAGCCAAGCGAACGTAACACGTACAAGGCGGCCGCCTTGGCCATGAGAGCGCCACGCAAGCGTACGAAGAACACGCGGCAGGGGAGTTCTAGCTTCACATAAACACAATAAATATACACACAAATAACTGCAACGTTTGTTTTTGTAGTTTCAATTTCATTTGCGCGCAACTGGAACTAATTTTTTGGCGGCACCAATTGCCAGAAGCGGCAGCACGACGCGTAGAATCAGCAGCAGAACGCAGACGACACGCTGACTGGCACTCTTGGAATGCAGACAATGGCGTGAAAATTGCAATTTGCACAACACTGGTGCGTTTCGAGACAAGCTTGGAATTCTATTGGAAATATACATGTACCTGTTTCTTTTTATAATTAATAAATATGCATAGCATTGGTGCCATTCAAAACAAGTTAAAAAAAATAATTACAAAAAATTCACTTTTTATACAATTTTAATTGATCTTCAACCAATTATTGGAAATTTCCAACTCAAATTGGCCACGCACGCTCAAAATGCAGGGTTGAATGCACTTCCATTATGCTGCGGCGTGGGCAATGTGACCAGTTGACCAATGCAGCCCTTTACACAGAACAAGATCAGCTGGCGCCAAAAATTTCTTATTGCCGCCAAATTTTAGTGACGCGTCAGTCGGAAAGTGTTTCATTTTCGCTAAATGCAAATAAAAAGTGTTTATTTTCTTGTTTTCTTTTTTTTTTGTGTTAAGTGAGTGTTCAAGTGTTCAAAGTGTTGTGCAGATAATGCGCTTATCAAATTGCACTTGCATCAAGCGCCGGCGATAAGGGAAACCAAGTGTTTAAGTGTAAGTTTTTTTTTTTTACTGCAGGGCGTCATTAATTGGTCGACTAATCAATTAACTTTACAGGTGCTCCAAACTAGTTGAGCTCTTGAAGTTAAGGCTTTAACCTGAAACAGGCCGCTATCGCTGCTTAATGCAGGTCTTCAGCTACCAAAAGCAAGAAAAACAAAGCTGGGGTAAGTGGAAAATTTTTGCACAATTTACACCAAATATTAAATTAAGCGCTGACAACCAAATATGTAAATATGAATACTTGTATGTGTATATACTGTTGATTAGCGTTCGGTCACGCCCACTCCACGCCGAAAATTAGCGCTCATCAGTTGGCTTGAATAGGATTTTGGGCATATTCGGCTTTTCAGTTCTGCAATTTGCAATTTGGCACGGCGTTTACCCGTTTTGTTATTGCTGTTGACTTGGCACATTTCTTTGCTGTCTTTTTTTTTTAATATTTATTTTATTATTATTTTCTGATTGAAATCAAACAGCAGCGTTGTTGTTTGTCGAACTGTGGGAATATTCCACTGCAGCGCGGGCCTCAGTTTACCCAACTGGGCCGAGGATTGGGGCATCTGCACTCGCCGCGGCACTCAGCGCACGTCCAAAAGGTGTTAATGGAGCAGCGGTTTTTGTGTCAGCTGTTTGTCGGGGGAGGCCTGCGAGTTGGTTTGGCAATCTCTGGCGTATCTACGTCATGCAAATAATTACATATACTATGTGTATCCAATTTTTTTTTTTTTTTTTTATCAAATTTAAACATGTAAAATATTTTTCAATTGTTTCTAAGAACGTGGCTGCTTTTATAGCACGCTGTTAGATAAAAAACACAAACAGAAATTAAAAATTGTTGTTAAACTTATAAAAGAAAAATTATACTTAAGTTTATATTTGTCGTTAATAATTATATGAGCAAAACACTCCAACTCCACTAACTTGGCCAAATCTAAACCGATTTTCATGTTTAATACCATTTTGAACATTGTTTGTTGTCTTTCTTGATTTTGAATCAAAAGTTTTATAATTTTTTTATTTAAATTTTCTTCGAATTTTTCTATAGAAAAAAAGCATGTACTCCCCTCTGTTGATTTTCAAAAAATAAAAAAATTTCAAATTTTAGAATCTTCTGATTTTATTTATATTCGAATGCTCGTATTAAAATTAGTATAAAAATGTACTTTAAAAGTATTTCTGAGGGGGTCAATTTTTCTGCCAAAAATCATGCGAAAAACGGAAAAATATTTGTCTTGTAAACCACAAGAATCCATATAAAGAACTCCTCCCGCTTTTCAAACTTCAATAACTTGGCCAAAACTAAACCGATTTTCATATTTAATACCATTTTGAGCATTGTTTGTTGTCTTTCTTGATTCTGAATCAAAAGTTTTATAATTTTTTTATTTACATTTTTTTCGAATTTTTCTATGAAAAGCATGTACTCCCCCTTGTTGATTTTCAAAAAAAAAAAAAACAATTTCAAATTTCAGAAACTTCTAATTTTATTTTTAATCGAATGCTCGTATTGAAATTAGTATAAAAATTTACTTTAAAAGTATTTCTGAGGGGGTCAATTTTTCTGCCAAAAATCATGCGAAAAACGGGAAAAAAATTTGACTTGTAAACCACGCGAATCCATATAAAGAACTCCTCCCGCATTTCAAACTTCAATAACTTGGCCAAATCAAAACCGATTTTCATGTATAATACCATTTTGAGCATAGTTGGTCCGCCTTCTGGTTTCTACTAGCAAGAAATTTCAGCTGAATGTGTTTTACACATTAGTTACTTTGTATGTACATATAATAATCATAAATATTGTTTTTTGTTTATAGGCTTGACTAAAATTTGTTACTTGTGAACATAAATAAGTATATACCCCCAACGGATGCCCGCTCCCTTTTTACACCTTTGATCGATCGATCGATTGATTGCTGCTCTAATCAGTGCTCTTGGCCCGTGTCGCTCCGTGCCGTGTGCGGCGCCAGTGTCATTTATCAGGCGACTCTGTTTTCCATGAACTGTTTGTTGACGCTGCCATTTAGAGCGTGCGAAAGGCTGGACCGCTTGATCGCCGGATCCCATTGTCTTCTTCTTCTTCTTCTGCTGCCCCCGGCCATATCCCCATGCAAACACACAAACCTTTATTTATAGACGTTTACTTTGTGTGTGCACTTATATGCTTGCCCGGCCATATGACTAGGCTCGCGTTGCTCCAAAACGTGACTGGCCAACTTCGAGTTAACTTTTCATAGGTATTTTACTTTTGGCACTTACTGTGTAACGCTTCAAATGTCACAGCTCTTTACCATGGCTCCTCTTTGTAGGTAATAAAGGTTCATACTTACTTTGTTTTGGGTTCCTGTTTGTATTTGTTCACATTTTAAAATGCACATCATCTATTAATTCCAAAGCTGTCTTAATAAAACTTTCTATACACCAGATTTTTTTTTTGTAACTAGTAATACATATTTTAAAATCAACGTATTTGGATTACTGTATTATATTGCTTCTTCAGAAACTATCGCTTAAAAATTGATTACTTAAATAAAACAGTTTTTTTTTAATTATACGTATATATTTCTAAATTTTTATTTGAATTTATATATTTAGTTTTACATTAATTATATATTTTTTAGAATTTTAAACCAAACTTAGTGACTAAACATTTCACTTTATTTCGTACATAATGAGTTTATAGAAATTTATATAAAAATCGGCGAACAATTTATTAGCTTTATAACAGTGTTTATTTCTTTTAATTTATTATATTTATATATAAAATAATCTCATAGTCGTCCACAGAAACAAACATTTAAATAATACCAGGGTATTTAGTCTTCGTGGTGAACTTTTGCCCCGTGTAATTTTTTCATTAGTGATCATTTTTACCTCTGACTCAAGCTATCAAAGCTTTGACAAGTATATCACATTGATACTGGGACATACATAAATTATTTTAAACTGTCATAAATTTTAATGCGGCGTTGCAGAGTATTTAAATGTCAGCTCAACTACAATTGATTTCCATGTTGGTCAACATATATTTTGTTATATAATGTTAGCACGTGGCCTTTTTTTTCTGCAATCAATTAAAATTTCTGCAGGCGCGTGTTGCCATTTTTTTGTGTGTGGCAGGAGGCGAAGCTTTTGATACCCTGTACATGTGATGGAAAGGGTATGTTTGGATTTTACAAAGAATTATTGAACTTATTTAACATTCCGTATAGGGTATCTATTTGTCTAAAAATACACTTATTTAAGTGCTTTTTGCTCTACAAATAACTACAAATTTATATATATAAAATGGGAGCTCGTAGTTCACATTGTCATTTTAAAAGGGTTTCAAATGGGTTTTGGGTACAAGTTTGAGATTTATGAGTGGGAAATTTGCACTCTAAAAAACTGGGCAGTAAACAAGTCAATTCTATGGATAGCCTAGGTCAGTAGAGTATATAAATATATCATATTATGTACATATGTATAGCATGTAAATCAATCACAAATAAATAACAACTAACTTTTTAAGATAACCATTTTTATGAAAGTGGTTTTTAAATAGAGCACTTAGTGATTATATATAAATTATAGTTAGGAAATTGATCTATGATATAACTTTATTAAAAGTTCTTAACAAAATGGGTAAAGAAGATAATTTTGTGCAGATTCCTTTAGTTAGGGTATTTAATCTTAGGAATTTCAAAAGAAAAGTATTTTTTGTTGTTGCTTTTTAAAGTAAAAGTAGCTACGCATGCCTATGCCAAAGATTAATAGACTCGTTGGGGTCAAGACCTTAGACACTTTTGGCGAATAATTGGGGAAATACCGAAGTGTTAACCCGCTGGGGTTGAGCGATTGTGTTGTGGGCTAAAAATGTAACTGCGCACCGGCTCAAATGTGCATGGCCAATGTGAGTAATGACAAATACATTTGGGATGACGCCACCTGAGTTGAGTTAAGTTGAGTTGAGTTGATTTGCGTTGCGTTGCGTTGAGTGAGGCAGCTCCAATCAGGCTTAAGGCTGTGGGCAATCAATCAAACAAGCAAGTGGCGGGCCCAATTGGCTTTGACAGCAGCCGGAAATGAGCGCATACCACTAACCCACTAGCAATAGCAACTAGTCGATACCAGCACCACCAATGTGCCAATGTGCCTGCCGCCCGACACGTAACCCGCTAACGACATCTCTAAATGCTTGATTAACACCAGAAATTAGCGTGTGCCAAAACTTGGCGACGGCTGCGACGGGCTGTGACGTCACTTGTTTTGTGGCTAAACAGCTGTCTGTATGTGTTTGTGTGTGTGTGTGTGTGCGCGCTTGTATAAATTTTCATGCAATCTCAAATCGACGACAAGCGTCGCACGCGCCGCCGCCAGCGGCCGAGTTATTGAGTGGAAAATTTCAGCGCTATGAAAATACGAGCATGCGGGATGATAATGAATGCACTATAAATCGATTAGCACATTTTAAACGGCGTCGCGTCGATGCTGAAAAGCAGAACGCGATCGTATCAAAATCATGATTCCTAATGAGTCGGACATGTGGTGTGCTGCAAATAGGGTTGTCGTCTGGGGAAACTTTAACTTCAATCCTTAAAAAATCCTTAAAGCAAGCTCTGCTAACCTAGCCTAGTTTAAAATTTCCTGGATAGGTTATAAAACGATATATTAAATTACGATATATTAAACCCACAAATCTTAAGTTTATATATTATTATTATTATTATTATTATTATTATTATTATTATTATTATTATTATTACATTAAATAACTTTTGGTAAATTCATTTATTGCTTAGATCATTTTATTCATACTTATTTTAATATTTTGAATTTTCGTTGCAATAAAAACATTCGTTTTAAAATTTTAAATTGATCTATACTTAAAAAGTTGATATAAAATTGGTATAATTATAAACTTTTTCTCACCGTGTATTGTAATGATCTTAAATGTAAATTGAATGGGAGTGTTTTTATATACAGTTTTTTACGTCTTCGATTAACATTTAAATAGGCAATATAAAACTACTTTTATTTTGAATATTTACAATATCTTTGTACATATAAAATCGATATATTTTCTTTATATTATTAAAAAAAAAAATTACTTAAAATATTTTTTTACTAAAGAAATATTGGAATATTTTTACAAAAAAATGGCAGTTATAGAAATAAATTTAATAGATCATATAAAATATTTGTACAGAAAAAAGGGTATTTAATCGAAACACAAAACTGTACCATTGCTTAAAGTCAAGTACCTAATTTTTGTTTGGTACATTTGTACCACATGTGGTGCGGAACAGTAAACGCTTCGCTCGTTCCACTTGCCTGTGGTTGCATGTGGTTCGCGGAACACGATAAAGCCATCGGCCTGGCAACGGATTAGACGCGTTTGCTGCTGACGTTTTACGAGCGTCGATGATGCGGCAACATTTTGCAATGCTCTAGACCAGGCCAAGATGCGTCAGCCAGGCAGACACATGATCTGGTCGGCTCTCGCAGTCTGAGCTGGGACACGACTGTCTGGGCTTAAGCCCAATTAGCACCGTGGATCGCAGCGGCTCCTCGAGCCACCTCACAGCACGCACTTGTCTTGATCACCTTCGCTGGCCATTCTTGTTATTTGCTGCCTAGGTGTTATGTGCCACAGATCAGCGTGGCTCTGGTGTCGATTGCGTCAGCGGGATTAGGATTAGGCCTAAGTCGGAGTCGCCTAAGTCGCTGCTTTGCGCAAATGGTTGTCGGATTGCGTCAGGATTTGGCAACACTAGAAGCAGTTACTCTTGACTGATTGCTAATGCCTGCGTGCGTGTGTGTGTGTGTTGCCAAATTTTTGCATTGTCTTAAATTTTATACGCAATGGCAACTACAAAGCCGCAATATTAACTGTTGATTGCATGGCGCAAAACGAAAACAAAAGTTTAAGCCGAAATTTGTATGCGCTGCGAATGTTTTGGTTATGAAAATGTTCATTGTTGTTTGTATTTTGCCACATACGAAATACATTCAGGTAATAGGTTATTTGTACCAACTTTATAGTAAACATTGCAAACTTTCTTAACCCTCTAGCGAGCTGCTTGCTTTAGTTAAAGTACTTTTAGTTGCTGTGGTGCAGATGTACTCACATGTATCACACATGACTGGCCTTGAACGCGGCCGGTTCAAGTTCAGCGGCATCATGCACAAACAACAATACACTAAAAACAAAAGCAAAGCTGTTTCGCTTTCGGCTGGAGCAGCTAGCCGCCCGCACACCACCCGCACCACACAGTCCACCACAGACAGCGGCGGTGCCAGGCCCAGTCCCCAGTCCCCAGTTCCAGTCGCGGTCCGAACTCGGCCACAGATAGCGCTCAGTTATTGTTATTGTTGCTGCTGCCGCTGCTCTCCAAGTTCCGGCTGAGCTGGCGCTGATGTTGTTGTATGAGCGCGCCTTGTGGGTTGGTCGTGTTTCTCATTGCGCATACGCCGCGTGCGCCGTTACGTTTATGCGACTGCGGCAGCGGCACTCCCATCTTTGAAGAGCAGCTCTGGGCCAGGGGGCAAGTAATCAAAAAACATATAATATATATATATATATATATATATGTATATATACAAACAGCAAATCCATCAAGTGGGTCACTGGCCACATCGAAAAGAAAAAAAGTATTTGGCGATAAAACGACCTTGTCAGACCTTGAAACGTTTGCTGTTAGTTAAACAATTATCATTACTTTAGCGACATTTGTGTGTGGGTTAATGCAGTTGGAAAAGTCTTTTATGGCCCATAATCAGGTAGTGATATTTGTTATAGCTGCAATAAACCGTATAAACCATTAAGAGGTTTGATTCGAAAGCGGTTTTTATAACAATAGAAATACGAAATGTATAAAGAATATCGACTTAAGCAGTTGTCCGATTAAAAGTATTGTCTATAAGTAAGTGTACCCTGTACTTAAAAAGCCATAGGTGAAAAACTTGTTTACTTTTGAGAAAAACAAACAATTAAACAGCGTTCCAACTTAAATGACCTGGAAAACTTTTATAATTAATGGTTTATTTAAATCAGATTACAAACATGCTCAAGATACTTTTCATAATAAGTAAACACCTTTTAAAAACAAGTAAATATTAAAAACATAACATGCCTTAATTAATATTTCAAATGCTTCATTATTTATTTTTCCTATATATAATCTCTGGCATTTACTTTCCACATTTGTTATATATTAAAATGTGAATATGGCATAATGGCAAAATATTTGTAGATAAATAATAACTTTGTTATTTAAACACATTTTAAGTTAATCAACATAAAATACAAAACAAATCAGTTTCTCAGGCTGTCTTTGGGAATCTCCGTTCCCAACTTGTTTAGTTACTTTTTTTTTTTGTTGTTCATCTTCTTTTTCAATGTTTTTTTTTGTCTCCATTTTTTTGTTACGTGCCGCAGTTTGTTTGATTTGGCGCTAGGGCTACTGTTTAATTCTCTGGCAAGATCAAAATGCAAACAAACAAGAGATTCCAGTTATTTTCGACTGATTTACGGGGTATTTTTTGTGCGTCAGCGCGAGCGTTCGTCCGTCTATTTGTCCTTCTGTCCGATTGTCGAATTGGTTTCGCCAGAAAAATGCCAGCTAGCTAACAGCAATGACAAACATTGGACCAATCTATCCAGCATCTATATACATATATGTATGTATATATACTATGCATATACATACATATGTATATATTTAAATCTCAGTTTTATTGTTTTGTGAGTTATCGCGCTAACCTTTTTTTTTTTATTTTTTTATTTCTTTTCGCGCGACAGCGAAATTCCATGCAAGGTGACTTTTTTTGTCGACGGCTTTCTGGGTGCAAATTTGTAATGCAAATTTTGTGCGCTTCGCTATGGGCATTCGATTTTGATGATCATAATAACACAAACACACACACACACGTATATATTATATATAGACATATATACAATATATATTTATTTTTCAGCTGGCACATAAAAATAAAAGATATTAATTAACAATAACGAAAACTTGACTGGGGGCACGCTTTGGTGTTATTTCATAAAGAAAATAATACAAAATAACGGAAAAAAAGTTTAACAACAACAACTATGAAATCTTTTTGTTATTTGTTATATTTTTGGCACTGTTTATTTATATAGCAAACGTCGCCACCATATGCATTGTTTTTTGTATTTTTTTTTTTGTATTTTATTTTTTTGTCTCCGGCTTTAAAAGCCAAAAATAATATTCAACCGTAAAGCTTGCGCCTGGGGCCAGTGGCAGCGACATCGTTGCCGGCCCCCCGAAAATGACGCAAGTAGCACCTTCAAAAATCAAACTCAAGATGCCAGACTAAGGCCCAGACCGAGACACTCAATGGCCGAGACGTGAGAATGTCAATCAGTGGAAGGTTTTTAGCCTATAATAACAAATAACAAAAAAAAAAAAAAAACACTTGATCTAATTTCGGTGGACCCATGGAAAACTACACAAAAAAAGTTTCTAGACCATGCCCTAAGTTCCCTTTCAGATCTCGCACATCAGCATAAAAGTTCCATATATGATATTATCATTATTTGCGTTGGCATTTGTGTTTTTTAACACCTGATAAGATTGGATTGTGATATCTATTTTTGGTTTTGTTTTTTTGTTTTGGCACATGTCTAAAATTTCCATATCAGCCTATTTTTGGGGAAGCTTTTGTGTAAACTGCTGTTTCTTTGGAAATTGCAGTTTATTTTTGGCTACCAGTTGGTCTATATTTAGAGCCGCGATAACATTATCATCCAAACCAACAACGACAACAGTCAATTAAGCACACATTATTCAGGCCTAATTACATGATTGATCATTTATATTTTCATGATAAGTCCAACAATTACTTTCTTTTATACACTCATTCATACGGAAGCTATAAATAATAAAAAAAGTCAACAATAACAAGAAGATAGATTCTGATTTGACCAAGTTATGTTAGGTTTAAAGATTCGAAAGTTTTTCTATTATCAAAAATAAGTTAAAATCGAGTCTTCCTTGCTTTGTAAACAGGGTACCTTTTAGTCAGGTACAACTTGTCTGGATCACATTTAATTGTGTTTTTGTGTAAATGAGCTTGCATCAGCAGCAGTTGGTATTTTTCTAAGAAACGCGCTGCTAATTTAATTATTTAAATAGACTTTACTTTTAATTGAAACAACAGATTATTGCGGAAATGCCTTCAATGCCATTTAACACAGTTGCAATTCGAGTCGAATTTACGCGGAATCGTTAAAATGCTTAACCGATATCCATGCTACATATGTACATATGTATATAAAAAATGCATCCGGAAATGAGTCGAGCCCCTAGAAATGTTCACAATCGGTCAAAAGATCTTATCAACCCAACGCGTCAATATTCACTAGGACGCATAAGTACTCATTAGTTGTGTGTGTGTGTGTGTTAGTGTGTGTGTTAGTGTGTGTATTAGTGTGTGCGTATAAATAGTTGCGCATGCATCGTATGATGTTCCAAGAAGTTCCGGAACGCGGGCTGACGTCAAAAACGAATGTCTAATCGAAAGTTGCGCTGACCCATATAAAAAAAAAAATTAAAAAAAAAAGAAAAAAAAAACATTAGCTAGTACCAGGCAGCCCTTAGCAGCCAGGCAGCAAGGGGGTTAAGCGGGGGAGCAGCTAAACTAAAACAGCTGATAAGCTGAAAGACCATGCATAAGACGGACGACAGCTAAAACACGTACGAACGCCGTTAGATGAGTGTGTTTGGCCACTTGGCGGACAGCTGGCCCGACGCATGGGCGAAGGCGTCTACGTGCGCTGCAGTATTTCACCACACGAGTCCGATTATTGCTATACAAAAAGAATATATATACCATATAAAATATATACATATGTATATGTATGTATGTATGTATGTATAAGACTGCGTCGTTCGATAAGGCATAATGTTATGACTGATTGTCTGCCGCAGTTGAGGCCTCTTATCAGACAACGGCAACAGCAGCAGCAGCGTCGTCGTCGTCGTCATCGAAAGGAGCTCTCGAGTCAAGTGCCAAAGTACACAAAGCGACATCATCAACGTTGCGTTGACGTTGACGTCATTAAAGTCACGTCATTGTGAAATTTGCAAAAACTGACGAAATCAGTTATCCATTAAACGCTCAGTGGTTCACAAATTCCTAGCAATCCCAAACCTCAAGTGGATGACTCACCCACCGCCCAGCATTTGCCTGCTTAGGCAACTGGCATGGAATTGTGTTTAGGACTTAGCTTTAATTATGCAGAAATCGTTGCTTAGTCATTTCAAAGACTAAGTGGACTAAACATTAAATAGTTGAAGTGTACACGGACTTGTTCCGTTTGTGTGTTTTAGCTAATTCTTGTTGCCTGTCTCGTTTGTAGACTCCGGACTGTGAACGATTCCCGTGCCGATGGGCACTTAATGATTCATGCATACGTTGATCTAGAATAATTGCTGCCACTAACTAATTAAAACGCGGACATTAAAGCTGTTTGCTGTAATTGTCAAATGCAAACAGGAATATTGCACAACAGGCTATTTTACATTGTTTAAGCGATGACATGCTATGAATATATCTATATCTAAAGAGAAATAAATTAAGGCTTAGACAAAGCAAAATATTAAATGGTATACAAATATATATTAGTTTCAATAAAAGCTTGTTTTTATGTGGCGCCATTTGTCAGTTTAAGCCAAACTCGAATTAATTCTAATTTGTGGAGTTCGCTGCTTTTTGCTTTGGCATTCAAGATGATCGACACTAGCTTGGCTTAAAGTGCGCTAGACGCTGTCTGGAATTCCCCGAAATGAAAAGAAAGCCAACTACAACAACACAAACAACAACAATAACGTTAGCAAATAAAGCTTAACAAAATTGGCTTGCGGCAGACGCGACGCGCGCGTGTGCGAAAAGAGTTAAAAGTTAAAGAAAAAAAAAAAAAAAAAAAATAAAAAAAAACAACAACACAACAAAAACAAAAACAAAATAAAAGCCAACCGAGAGCACACAATGAATTAAATATAAAAACCAGTTAGCTGGAGAAGTCGTGCCGGCAACAGCTTTGCCAGCGGGCGGGGCACTTTAAGCCACAGACGCGCGACCGGGCGCAATTTTCAGCGCGTGAGCCGCCAGCAGCGCAGTCGGCGTCGACGTCGCTGTCAGCGTCGGCGGCGCTTTTGTCCATAGATTGTCATTGTCCGCGCTGCTGCAGCAGCTGAATTCACACGGCTCGTGGTTTTTTTTTTGCGCGGGACATTCCCACTGAGTGCCATATATGTATATGTATATATATATATATGTATAAATAAAAATATATAGTGCTTATTTGTGCATAGCTATGGATACAGTTGTACTTGTCTCGAGAGTTCTATCTGGCAAATATATTACACACTATGCAAATAGCTTTAGGGGCGAGTCACAAAACTAACAGCTTAATTGCGACTGCTTAAAGTTGATCTTTTCTAGTTTACCTTTTAAATACTTCAGCTTACGCGTTTGAATCGCAGCCCCTTCAAAAATAGTTAGGCTCGTCATAATGAGTAACTTTTATTATTATAAACTTAACTTAATTTTAGCCTAATCATATCGAAATCAAATTTTTTTATGATTCTTTTCTGATTAAAAAAATTGGGATCTGTGTTTGAATCCCAGGCTTCAAAGGAAATTTGTGATAGTTTACAAGCTTTTTGCTGATAATACTAAAGCTGTAAATTCTCTACAATTCATATGCTTTATTTAATTAAATTTCATGCCATTCCCTTATAGGCAGTAACAACTGTAACTTTGAACAGATAGCGCACAAATGTCGCTTCGGGTTCCAATTTGACGCTAACGTTCTGTCAATTAGTGCAGCATGTGGGCTGTGTGGGTGTCTGATTGATGTTTGAGTCAAAGCTACCGCCAATCGACACACCGTCCGTCTGTCACTCCGTCCGTCTGGCAACAGGTGGCCGCAACAACACTGTTTGCACGCGCTCAGGTTTTCCCCTCTGATAAAATGGCTCATAAATCAAACTAAATACAATATGTGTGTAAATATACAACACATTGGATATGTGAGCCGGCGCGTGTGTGTGTTCTATTTTATTTGCCCAACTAAACTGAGCCAAAGATGATTTCTCACTTTGCCAGCTTTGTGTTTCTAAGTCGCAAGAATACGCAAAAAAAAAAAAAACGAAACAAGACAAAAAAATTCGCTGAAGACGCAAATCGTGGCACGTTTTGGTCATTACGATTCATTACCCATCCCCACAGTTGTTGGCCAGCTTTTTGTTGCTGTTGTTGTTCTTGTTGTGCACACACACAAAACGCAGCACGTTCTTGCGCAAAACAGCAACAACAACAACACCGATCAAAATCGTTATCAAAAGCAAATTTTTTTTAAATATATCAACTGTTTAATTTTATTTTTCCTCTCTTGAATTTTTTTTTTTATATATATTGGTCAATGTGTTTGCATAACCCGCAGTAAAAAATATTCCTCATGCCTCTTAAATGTTTTTTGTTTTTGCAGATTTCATTTAATTTTCTTACATAAGCATATGACTATGTCACATTGGTTCTAAATATTGTTGTTGTTATTGTTGTTTAACATAAAGAATTTATTGAACTCGTCATGAAAATGAAATACGAAGCGACATTTTCAGTTGGGGATAACCGTATTATGACGAATTTGAAAGCACTTACAATGCTTTCAGACGGGTTGTTAACCAGGCTTAAAAAGTAAAAAAAATGTTTCAAAAAATATAACATTTTTCTTAATGCATATATAGTAACTATAATAAATTTGTTATAAATAGTATCTTTATAATATGACTAAAAAACGCGTCCATTTACATTAATTGAAAACGTGATCGTAATTATTTTAATATGAGTAGTTTTCTAGGAAACTGTGTCATCCAATTAATAACATGTCTAAAGACGAGCCTCTTTATTAAGCACGTGCTACTAAAACAGACGAGTTGCAATTGCTTTCCAAGAAATTGTCTCATAGCTTTTAATTGAAGACTTCCCACTGTTCTGTTTAAAACCGCAAAGAACTATTTAAAAACAGATATTTCTAATATTAAACAAGCAAAGTATCTTAATAAATTTAATTGCAGACAAGCCCTTTAAAGTGGCTAAACACGTGACATTGATTATTATAAAATTTCCAATTGTTAATGCTAAAACTGTGTCATAGTTTTTAATTGATGCAAAATTAACTTCGGTTTAAAACCGCAAAGATCTATTAAAACACTTTTATTATTCTGTATTTAATTGCGGTTCAACGTGTCGATTCCGAAAATAGTTTCAAATAGTTTCGTTTTAACCCTGCGTAGGGTATACTTTGCAAGTATTCGCATTGGGATCAATAACTGCTTTACACACAGAAAACGGAGCTTATATAAATACTTTTTGAGGGGAAATTGCAAACTGTCAACTTATTCGCAGTGGAATTCAAAGTCAATGCGACGCTTACATAATTACACAAAGTACACACACTATTTGCACTTACGTAAATGGAGGCGTGAAAGACGCCGAACAGCAATGAGAAAGAAAACCGAGTAGGAAAAAGAAATTTAAAGAAAATAAAAAAAAAAAAAATAAAAGACGCGCTGAGAATTGATCGAAAATAAAGTAAAAGAAAAAAATTTTCTGAAAGACCCAACGCAGATTGGCCAATTAAGATGTGTAGTAAGTAATAATGAAAATAATAATAATTGTGCACACACACACAGACGCACACACACAAAAGCCACATAATGAACACGAAGAAAACGGCAGAGCAAAAGTCAACAGCGACAGGGGGAAAAACAACAACAAGAACTGAAAGCTTTGCGAGACGGGCGGAGGCGGCAATGAAGTCGTTCAAAGATTGAGCGGCACGTGCCGCGGTCAGCGTCAGCACCAAAATGAGGGGCCAATAGTAAACAGCAGTAACAACAGCAGCAACAACAACAGCAGCAACAACAACAACAACAACAACGAGTCTCATTTGCAAAACAAGGCGACGTGCATTTGATCGCGAAAGCGCAACGTCGATCGATCGATGGATTTGTGGCTCGATGGTGGCTTGTGTGCGTGTGTGTGTGTGTGTGTGTGTGTAAGTGTGTGCTTTGGGTTCCGGCTGCCCCCGAGGGTTAATGGAGCATAATGGCGTGCTTAATTAGAATTGTACGAAAAAAAGCCAACAAAAGCGAGCGCTGCTCAAAATTATCAGCGGCCGCCTTTAAAATCGCGCATACAAAGAAATTTTAATGGTAAAAGTAAAGACAATATATATACACATGTGAGATAACACTAGACAGCAAACAAATGGTATTCAGTTCTATATGCAAATCTACATATGCTTAATTGTTTTATATGCCCAACTTTACCTATGTATACACAATCCAAAATTAGCCCAAATCTTATCAGACTTTCTGCATAGTTAATTCGAGTACATTTGTACTTGGACCCACCTTGTTTTAACGGTTAACAGATTAGTAGATTAGTATTTTCTATTTTTCATTCTTATATTGTTGAATAATGGTTAACAATTCTATTGATTATTTTTTATATTTCATTCTTACGCTGCTGAAGATTTTTAATATTAATCATTAGATTGTTTTATGCTTTTTATTTTTGTCTTTATGAAGATCTTAATAGAAAGTAAAAAGATAAATTAAAGTGATTATTCATCTAACTTTTTTTGACTTTTGTCCCTGTAGAGTATTTCATACATGGTTAATGTATGAATGGGACCTTGGAAGATTGCTTTGTTTAACTATATATATACAAGTAATGATTAAGAAATTATCGAGCTTATATGTATTCTCTATTTTCTATTCAATCAATCGATTTTTAATGCTAATTACAAGTAATTTAGTACGTTTTTTTGTTTTGTTATACTCTCTAGTGTTGCACAGTGTTAGAAAGTTTAAGGTTTTGGAAACGCACAGGGCGCCCGTTCGGCATTGAGGGGGCCAATGCGAATGGGGCAACAAACAGCACATCGCATAGGCATTTCATGGGTCTGTGGCCCCCCGATTGGCACGGACCGAGCAGCAGGCCCGTGGTTGTCGTACAGTCCGTGGCAGTCGGTGGCTTCAGTCTAAAGTGCCGGGCTGTGGGGCTTTGCTGACGCACGAGATGATTATCACACACAGGGGGCAGGGACAGGGGCGTGGCGCCAATCAACGGGCAACACGAGGAGCCGTAGTGCCAATTGAGCATGTTTTGCTCGTGCTGCGTGCTCGTGCCGATTGCGACGGGCGCTTGATCAGTCACTCAGTTCGTCAGTCTGTCAGTTCGTCAGTTCGTCAGTCAGTCAGTCAAATTCGTTATAGCAATCATCATTAGCGGCTAGAGCTGTATGTCGATGTGTTTATGTTTGCATGTGCCGGGCCAGACGCGGCTTATTATAGCCAAAGGTCAAGCGCAGCGTCGATAGAAACTCATCAAAATCCAAAAATACACAAAACACATTCACGGCACACCATAAATCAAAGCGTCTGCGCATTTTGATGGCTTTTTTTTTTTTTGTTTTGTTTTACGAGCCAATGTTGAAATGTCGCCCCCCCAGGGCTGAAACGGAACTGTGCCTGCATTCTGGCTGGGGAGATTTTGTATTTTTTTGTTTTTTTTTTGTTTTTTTTTAGCAAACAACTGCACAAAAGCATTTCCGTTTAGTAGGAACAGCGTTTCACATGAATCTAATGCCGCTGCATCTGTTTGTTAACTGGTTCCTGACAGCAGCTTTCTGTTTATCTGACTAAGACCCAGTCAACATTCGATTTGCAAGTGTACTAACCCAGACGTATTCTCGGAACACACTCACTTATCTCAGCACTTGAGCTTTGTCGCCACAACTTCCTATCGGCTAGCTCAAAATGTCCAATGCCTGCTTTAAGGGTCAACTTCCCTGTTTACCCATGCAAAACTTAGCTAAAGCTACTTATCGGTGACTTTTTTTTTCTAATGCGGAAGCTTACAGATCAGACATGGCACAGTGAAGCTTTTATGGTATTGAAGTTGTTGATTCTACTGTGATAAACTATGAAAAAACTAATTTTTTTGTTAGCTTATGCTTATCTTACATTTTAACATTTTATAGTTTACGTAGAAAACACTTTCGTTTAAGTATATTTTAAAACAATGTTGTATAAAAATTTGTTGCTAATGAAAGTCTGTTGAAATGTCTTTTAATTTTTCACTTACTCTAACAACTTTTGTACCACTGTGCGGCACCTTACAAAAGCGGAACCGCCCGGCAAGGTTAGGGGCTGACTTTTTGGCACTGGGCCAGTCTGAACCCGTGTTTTTTTTTTATATTAAGGTCAACATGTCAATTTAATTTTTGATAAGACTTTAAAGTGCTTTTCGCAGCTTCGCAATGTGGCGCTGTGGTTATTATTATTGGCAGCTGTTTAATTATGTGGCTACTACAAACGGATCTTTATGGGCTTCTGCCGCCTGGTCGGTCAATGATCAGACTGAGTAGTTTGTTTACCTAGACGCCGTCTGAGATGCGATTAGATTAAGTCGCATTTTACTATCATGATTGATGGTTTATTTTTAGCTAATTTGGATTATTTATATTATTATTACGGTGCGCTAATCAACACACTTCTGGGCAGTTTTTAATACTTTATATGGCATACATTCGGGTGAACTTTGGGCTGTGTTTTCTTTTGGGGGCTTTTATTATCTACCTAGGTGGTATACTACTTGGTTTATTGATAGGAAATTAATGATAACAATTGCTGACAATGACGCTCATTGTACTACGTCTTAGCCATGGTCTAGTTGGGTTTTTTTTATTATTGCTTTTATTTATCTTACACAGAAGCAACAAAAAAAAAAACAGGAAATTTTACAAAAATAAAAAAAAGTAAAGAATCTTTGAATGTGTTTTTAACTATTTTAAAATCTTCAATTCAGTTCTTTTTTACATTTTACAATAATATTTAATACAGGATCTAATTTAAGTAATGTTTTTCAACTGTAAACAAATAAAATAGAACAAATGTTTTAAGTTGTAAGATATTTATCAACTTTTACTTTTCTTAAAAGTGCATATTATTTCTATGTTTTTTTTCTTCTTCATATCATTTGCATTTTCTAACTTGCCTGCACTTCAGAGACGAATAGTTGGTGCCATCGCTCGCCTATCTATTCAGAGCCGAGCCCACTCGACTATATAGCGCTAAGTCAATAACACTTGCGAAAATTGACCAAGTGCGCACGATAAGCACGAGTGCCGCAAAAAACCAAATACACAAACACACACACACACACACACGCACACGCACAGACACACACAGAGAAAACAAGTAGCAAAACCTTCGGCACCTTCAGCTGCTCCTGTTCCCAAACGGAAAAGACCCCCCTCAAAAAATATAAAAAAGTGCGACTCTAATCATGAGATTCAAAACTCGTGCTCGTGATTATATGGCGACAGCAGAACGCAACGCTTATCAACAGCGACAGGTGTGTGTGTGTGTGTGTATGGTGTTTTATCTAGTTGGAGCATGACACTTTGCGTGCGCCATGACGAATGCGCTACAGTGGCTGCTATTTACACACACACACACACACACACTAGTAAGCAAAGCAATGAACTGTGCGTTGTTGAAAAATTTTCCATGAATTTGTTGTGTTTTTTCGCTGCTATTGTTGTTGTTATTTGCAACAGTATAGAGTGTACAGTGTACACTGTACAATAGCGTAGTCAACGGGCGGTTGTTGTCGCCGTTGCTTTTATCAATAATTATTTTGTTGTGCTCGCTGCGCGTCGAGTGTGTGTTGTTTTTTTTTTTTTTTTTTTTTTGCTTTTTTTCTTATCAGCACCTTAACGAGGGGCAGGGGCTGTGTGGGGTTTATTTGCCAGGCTCTCGGGCCGGTCGTGTGACACAGACACAATCACGTAGGCCGACGGTACGTACGTTCGGACCGTGTGTGTGGGGGCAAAGCTTGCGCCGCCGTGCTCGTCTATAATTAGCTTAAGTCGCGAGCACATTAAAGCGCCAGCGGCAACAATAACAATAACAATAAACAAATCAGAACAGCAACAGCGGCGAGCTGTAACAATTACAGCAAGGCCGACAATCGGCTGTTCTGTCTGTTGCCAAGTAAATGTTAACCATACCCTACCTAACTGTCTGACAATTTTCCCTTGCCGCTGCCGCCCCTCCTCCAATTTTTCCGCCCATTAATTTGCCACTGCAGTCATAAACTAACCAACAAAAAGCGATCGCTGTGTTTGCTAATTGATTGACGCAGCAACTAAAACGCCTATCACTGCGTATCTATCACAAAGAGCCTTATCGATGATGATGATATGTCCTATATACACACACATATATATTTTTATATACATATATGTATATATATATATAGTTGCCAGGCTGTTGTTGGCCATTTTTGCCTGGCAGCCATATTTAAAGCAGCAGCGACAAAAATCAATGTGAATTTTAGTGCAATTTAATGCAGCGGCCATTATTCAAGCCGCAAAATAATTAAACTTGCTGCAGTTGCAGCATCAGCAGATGCAACAGCTGTGGGGTGTTAACTTGCTTAACGTGCATCAGTTCGCTGGCAATTATAAGATGCAAGCCGGCTCGCCCAGTCCAGGATGCAGCAGGGCCAGGGCCTTACTTTGATTCGCCATAAATGCAAATTGCAGCAGCAGCATCAGCAACAACAGCAGCAACAGCAACAGTCCCTGCTGCCTTTTGTGTAATTGAACAATTTGCTGCGCCTGGGCCGGGCAGCTGCTGCTGCTGTTGCAACAACAACAACAACAACAACAAAAACAACAACGACAACGACAACAAAAGCTGAATCAACAGCAGCAGCAATGGCGTCTTTAAACACAGTGGCCCTTAAGCAAAGCTTACAATTATTAAATCGAATAAAAGTTGTTGGAATTTATTTAGACTTAGTTGCTTATAAAGCTAGTTTTAAAATTGACTAAGTTTTTTAGTAGAATAACATTTCATTGACTATTTTTTCACACACCAAAATTGAAATATTTGTAAATAGATAGTAGCTTAAATTTCATGTAGTAAATTTGTCGGGTTTTTACAAATTCTATTTTCAAAAGTGATTAAAAAAAATACAATAGGAAAATGATTGGCTGGGAAACAAACCCGGATCCTCGGTGTCCCGTAGCCCGGATGACGGAACTTTTCAGATAATTCATCTAACTGTTATTGTGGATATATATCTTGATCTCTATGTGAAATATAAAATTTACTTACATTAAAAAAAAAAACATGAAATTCTTTAAATGCAGTTTGTTTTATATAATTATTGTTTCATTTTAATGAATTTGATTGACTTAGCCAACTTTTGTAGCTTATATAAGTTTATATAAACAGGCTGGTTTTATTGTTCATCCATTTCAAGATAGTCTTAGAAATTATTTTATGGTTTCTTCTACTTCAATCCCTTCGTCGGTTTTTATAGCTGTATTGAGCCTTCTAACTTGGCCTTTAAATCAGTTTTGGGTGTATCTGGTACCACTGTGCGTCCACTTTCAGTTCCAGTCGGTGGGCCCCGTTGTTTATTTAGGCCCAACCGGCTCCTCACAGCAGCAGCAACAGCAGCCGCACACGACGCTGACAACAACAACAACAACAACAACATCGACAACAACACAACACAGGGCAAACAAAGGCGTTGGCCATAACAACTCAATACAAGGCAGTGGCCAGGCCAGCCAAGATGCGATTGCGATCGTTGTCAGCCCATCCCAGAGACTGAGGACTGGCTCTCAACTCAACGAAAGCGAGTCGAAGTTGTCGAAGTTGTTGCCTGGCCTGAAATTATTCGGTGGCCATTTATGTAAATGGCCTTGATTTCCACGTAAATTCCATTTGTGCAGCGGGGCATTGGGCAGGTGTGAACTACTTTCAACTACCGAGGAGCACATTTTGCCTGTTCAGTATTTGCACAGCAGTGTGCAGTTAATTAGCTGCAACTTCTAATGCGTGAAGGCATGCCAAACATGGGGCGTATGAGTAATATATATCTCACCTAGTCTTTGTGTCAATAAATGCCGAAGAGGAGGGTTCGATTTGCGGTTCGGGTTTGGGGTTTGGGGTTCGGGGTTCGGGGTTAGGGGTCCGGAGCAACGTCAACGACACCTAAACAAGTGCGCTGCTCCGATGTTTTGCAATAAGGCAAACAAGCAAGTGACTGGCAAATATTGACAAGATCGTGTGATAAAGACAAGGCACAGGGCGACTAGCCAGCCAGCAGACACACAAATGTGAAGAAAACAATACATATGTATGTATGTACATACATACATATGTGCGTGTGTGAGTTTAAAGCAACAAAAAAAAAAATAAATTAATAAAGTACCCGACCTGTACGTTTTTCACCTGCCCCGCCTACCGCCCACCGCCCAACCACCCCACCTTGAGCAACGCACGTTGCTATTGACGTAAATGCTGCGGTTCTTTTACAAAACAGCGAAGAAAAAAAAAGCCAAAGTACAACAAAAACCATATTTGAAATGACGCGTGCTGTGCCGCCGCCAGCAACACAGCACCACCGAAAAACCACCAAGCACCACCGGCTGTCTGTCGACTGTCGTCTGTCGCCATTCCTCTGATAAAAGTGTTTAACATTCATTAAGATTAATAAAAGCAGCGGCACGGAACGAGTTTCAAATCAAACGCCTCGTGTCCCTGTTCCCTACAAAAAAATATATATTCCGACGCTTTACAGTGATTTTTGTTGTGCACACACACACACACACACACACACTCATCCACTCAGATACTGGGACTGTTATTTATATTATTATTATTCTTTTTGCGCTTGGCAAAAAATGCACGCGACATACCCCATAAACCAGAAAATTTGTGTTGTCTAATTTTTCAACTGGTTCTCGACGTCTCTCGATTTTAATATGCGCCAGACATGTTCCCTCTGGCAAAAAAAAAACATCGCACAGAATACTTTTGCGATGTTTTTTCTGTGTTTTTTTTTTTTTGTTTTGGTTGCGAAATCCGTATTTATGGAGTTCGTGAATACTCAGTAATGGGCATTGGGCATAAGCATTAGCATTGGATGTGTCTAAACTTGAAGGCAATTGAATTATTTGTATACCACAATCGAGCAGGAAGTCTGAAGTCTGATATCAGATTCGAGATATCCCACAGCTATATTACGTGTCATTTAAATACGCTCAATTTATGCGCACTGAATGGGTTTTTTTTTTTAAATATCAACTTAAAGTTATGGATAATCAAAGTGCAATTGAAGCTAACTTGATTTGTGTGTGATATATCTACAAACAATATATTCCGCCTTAATAGCAGTTACTTGATCTTGGTAATTGCATGTTTTAGAATTTAAAATTTTCCACATGTCGCTTAAATTCCTTAAATTCCCTAAACTTCAATTATCATAAAGCCATATAATATCACTTAAATCTAAAATGTAGGCCAGTAAAGCCAACGCCGTGACGCAGGTAAGGCTTCAAAAAATAAAAAAAAATAAAAAATACAACTACAACTACTCGACAAATACGAGTATTTGAAGCGCCAATGAATATTCATAAGCACTCATCAAGTTTTTTATTTGCTTTTTTGTTGTTTTTGTTTTTGCCGAATTTAAAAACAACTCACATACATACACATTTATACGTACATACATATGTATTTCGATTGGCCCCAAGCGATTTAATTCCTCGCGACAAATCGTCGCCCTTCGCGAACGACGAACACAGACTTCTAAATACTGTACGGCATTTATCACAAGCATGTAAATAATATAACTAATTTCTATAGCATCGAATATAAATATTTATAGGGAATTAACATATAGAATCTCGCTGCAAAGTCACCCAGTTGATCCGATCGCCTGGCTAAACGGGCGGGCGCCTCGACATCTCGAGACTTTTCGATTGTTTTGATGGACCATTTGGCTTGACGTCAATGGAATTATAAAAACAAATACTATGCTAACAAATTCCCCCTTGTACCGCCCTTTAATTCCTGGTTTTGTAATCGCTGGAAAACTGGTTCGTTCTCCAGACCTAAGTCAAGATAAAGCAATAGTTGTTATTGTGTGCCTAATGAGGAATGAAAACCGTGACATTATTTACAACACGAATTGTTGCATTTACTACACTAGCTGGTGTTGGTGTTGGTGGTGGTGGTGTTGGTGGTGGTGGTGCCGGTGGTTGTGGCAGAAGGGGGTGTGGGTCCATGTGACTCTGGCACTTGTTTGCTTGATTTGATTGCTCTGGCGACGCGATTTCTGCCAGCGTTTCGTTTGGGTAAATTTCCATAGCGTCAAAATTTTATTTGTTTGTTTGTTTGTTTGTTAGTTCGCTTTGCAGGCACTGTGCACACACAAACGCACATCTCTCTCTTTCTCTCATATAGAAACTGCGAGATAGACACAGCTGTTCTATGACGAAGACCTGTTACACTTTTATTGACAGATGAGTCAGTAGACATTTCAATTTTCTAAGGAATTCTGAGCAAATTTTTTAGTATTTCTTAATTTGTCTGCAAGTTTGTTATTTCAAATTTCACTTGACATTTTTATTAGTACAACCCTTGTTGATCTTTCTAATGAATTCTTGGCAAATTTGTATTAAATTTCAAATTAACTTAACTTATATGAAAAAATATTGCTTAAGTAACATGGCATAATCTTCTATTACTGTTATTTCTTATATTTTGAATAGTATTATTTTAACCTTAAGATAAGTCGAGTGTAAATAATCGATGATAGTTTTAAGTTTAATTGAACAACCTTTTTAGAGCTTCTTCTAAGAAACTTTCTAATGTATTTTTGGCATATTTCAAACATACTTTTTTAATCTTAGCTCAAGTAGGGTATAATTCTATTATGACACATTATAATACACATTTTTCTGCAAAAGAAAAAATTGTGTCTTGGGGTAACTCTTAACTATCATCTATGGCTGCTTGAACAGCCTTGACGACAACGTCGCTGTGCTGGGTTTTGATTAGGGTAACGCTCAGTGGACCTTGTTATCAGCGCGCACGCCGATCGTCAAGTCACAAGTGGACTGGACGGACGCCGGCTGCCTGATTGGTGGGCTATAAAAAGCTTTTGTGATATTGCGCTAGTTTGTCCCTTATCACTGGGCCTCAGCTAGATGATAGAGGGTGTGTGCGTGTGTGCGAATGTGCGAGCGTCTGTGTGTTTGTTTGTTCGTTCATACGAATTATGTTATTGTCACGCGACCTTCGTCCGTTTCACGTGTTGCCATTTGCCACACGATCTGCGCGTGATCCACAAGTCGGCCGAGCTCCGGCGGTGGCAATAAAATCTATATAAAAATGTGCATTGTGTGTTGGTGATGGGCGCCGCTGAGTGTTTGATAAAGGCAGCAATTTGTGAATGCTGATTATTTTTGTCGCCTCGCTATTTAATGATCGCCCCAGCAACGCATACTTTTTTTCTTTTCTATTTTATGATAGTGGGTTTGCCTGCTGAAATCTTCCATTGTTGGTTCGGCGGGAAACGTGATAAACCTATATATTGCATAGGAAAGCTTCCAAAAACGTTACTTAGATCATGGAAAATTTTTCACAGCACCGAACGAGTGAAAAGTTGTAGGCCTTTGATGATGTTCCATTAACACCCAGTCCCGAGTCGACGATGTCGACGCTCTGCCGGCGATTCTGTTTAAGATGACGGGCCCCATAAACTGTTCGCACAAATTCTAATTTGTGTCATCGTAAATAGCGTCGGGTTATCAATTAAGCTAATGATTTATGTGCCGTAAATCGAAAACAATAACAGCCAGCCAAGTGGCCACAGCGAGCAGCTTGTTGTTATGACAAGCCGTTAATAGCTTTTCCATTACAAAACGCGAACCCTGAGCGCCTGCATCCATCCAGACTTGAGCCTGTGCCTGCGACTGCGACTGCGACTGCGACTGAGCCTTCGCCTTTGCTTGGGCCTTCAATTAACGCACCAACACCAAATAACCAACAGCTACGTGCTCGGGGTACCGTTGGCTGGCCAGCTTCGGTATCCTTTAAGGTTTTTTAATTAAATTTTACATGTTCGTCTTGACGGCGTTGCTTTTTAATTGAAATGTGTTAAAATTACTTTGAAAGTGTGAAGTCCGAGTCCGAAGTTGAAGCCGCAGTCGCACCCGTAGCCGATGTCCATTCCCGTTCATTTCAAACCCCTTTCACACCTGCATCGCCCTCTATTTGTGGACTCAGTTGTTGCCGTCTTTCGCAATTTACGTTGTCAATTTTCACGCCCCAAAACATCAACCAGCCAAAGACTGACGACTTTGCTGTACTTTTGTTTTTCATTTTTTTTTTTGGGTTTTTTTTTTTTAAGTATTCCCATTTGGTGTGAAGTGGCGTTGATAAGTCTGAAGGCTGCCTTCGACTGCTTCAAGTAACAGTTTGCTTAATTGTTATTACACACGGGTGTAATGAATATTTTTGTGGTTTATACGCATACATTAATGAGTTGTTGAATAGCCTGACTAATGGGTATTTACCAGTAGATTTTGGGGCTAAGTAGATCTCTTCCTTCACTAAATTAACTAAACTGATATGATTTTTATATGCAATGGCTTTTTGTGCCCTGCATAGGGTATTTATATTCTATCACGAATTATTTAACCCATAGAGGGATTCGTCTCAAATCCTATGCAGCTTATATATATATTTTTTTATCTGTATTAACAGCGAATTCCATTTTATTTGTCCATCTAATTGTCTTTATGTTTTTATGTATATGTAAAAAACTTGTTTGCTATTCAATAAATCCTGACCAAACTTGAGAATCACATTGTTCCTTTCTCTTAAGCAAAAGAAATCTAACTTTGGGCTAATATGAATTACAAATCTATAATAAATAAATAAATATAAATCTTCTTCATTCAGATAAATTATTAATCAATTTGATAACTCAATCAAATGAATACACATCCGATTGTTGTCCCTGTTTAATAGATTGTCAATCAATCTAAGTTTTCTTTAAAATCTTTCCATGTTTCCTGTAATTTTTTTTATTCGCCCCGCCAAAAGTGTGTAAAAATTTCCATGGAAAACAGCATCTCGCGTTGTTTGTTTCCACATCGAACCGGACATCCAATTTTTGTGTATGCGGACACAAACTAATAAATAAATGCCTGGGTCATAAACAAATGAAAAATTCCACGCACAAATATGCCAAATTACACAAAAACAGCCAATAAAAGAGCGGAAAAGTTACACATATTTGTGTTGGCGCAAAGAAAAAAAAAAACAAAAAAAAATCAAAAAAAGAATGAAAATAATAGAACAACAAAAACAAGTTGTGTGCAAAAGCGCACGAACAATAATTTATTGGGGTGGGCTGCTATGCGTGTAGACAAGGCCGCAAATATCATACGGAAAGCTGATAGCTGATAAACGACAAAAGGCGAGCCCTAAAACACAACAGCAATAGAAACTGAAATTGAAAATGAAACCATAGCAGTTCATAGATAAATGCTATCTGAGACAAAGCGTATTGATAAAAAAACAAAAAAAAAAAAAAAAAAAAAAAAAAAAAAAAAAAAAAAAAAAAAAAAAAAAAAAAAAAAAAAAAAAAAAAAAAAAAAAAAAAGCAAAATACTGAAACTAAAAAACAGAAAGCCTATCGCAATCGGGATCAACGAAAGCATTGCGTGACTGGTCGCCACATTGATGGTGGCCAAAGCGCCAACGCTGGTGGGCTCCTCTGTGTGCGCTTTCGTTTTTTCGGGACGCAGCTCATTTCCATATTTGGACCATTGCATTGTGGCGACCTCGTGTGCGGCGACCGCCAACAGACACGACTGCAGGTTCAGCCTTAGTGCAGACACAGTCCGCAGTCGCAACCTCAGGTTGTCCTGTCCATTCATGTGCCGCTTTGGCTGTGTTGCAGTTTGCAGCCGTTGCGATCGCCGCGGCGCACTCAATTACTATAATTTGCCTGCGAGGAGAGTCTGCGAGTGGAGCTCTGGAGCTGAGGTTGCGGGCTGGCTTCCAGCTACTGATTGAATTTCAAATTGCTCAATTTTTGGCCGCAGATTTGCGGCCATCTTCAACGCTGCTGCTGCTGCTGCAGCGAGCGCCTCAAAAGCGAAATTATGTTATTCCAGCGATAAACTGTTTGTTCCTGCGGCATCCGCCAGCGCCAGTTCCAGCGACCACCATGTGTGTGCCCAGCCCTGCCCTGCCAGGCAGCCAGATCTTACGCTCTTGCTCTGCGCTGGGTAATTAAACGGGGCCCCAAAAAAATGTAGCTCTTATCTGCAAAAGGGCTGCCAACTGCAAAATACTCTGCTGACATTGCACAGTGGAGCATATTAGCAGGAAGTGGGATGAGGTTCAAGTCAAGACAAAGTTGGTTTCCATAGTGGATCTTGTATAGAGTATAGAGTATAGAGTATAGAGTATAGAGTATAGAGTATAGAGTATAGAGTATAGAGTATAGAGTATAGAGTATAGAGTATAGAGTA